>JAPMOB010241698.1:0-39331 GCA_029875015.1 Lepomis gibbosus
GGAGGCAACCTACACAGTATACACATAGAAGTACAGACAGTAAAGGTAATGGTGCTATAGACTGAATGAAAAATGGTACAAATATGTCAATCAGGCTAGAGGCGACTTGTACCCTCGGCGCTGTGTAAATTTAACCATTGATAAAGCTTATTAGGAGTTGGCCGTTCATTTTCTCTGGTGAGTACATTTAGTTTTAAGCCTGTTGTTCACTAGACAAAGTTATCAGCCCTGTTAAAATGACAGTTAAAGTGAATTACAGATGCACCTAGCTAAGAAAGCTAGCTAGCTCCGCACATGGCCGTTAGCTCAACTTTCTTGTCCAAATATGGTCATGTCCGTTGCTGCTGGTTGCAAAACCTCAACATGGCAGCGCAGCCAAACTCAAGGCTTCAAAACCGCAGGCCACAAATCACCAACGGGTGATGTCACCATGACTACATCCATTTCTTATATACAGTTTATGGGTAAGAACCAAGTAGACATGATGGGGTAGCATATTTAGGCGAAAACATGACCAAGTGAGTTAAAAATGTTTGCACGAAAAGTCACATGATTACTGGAGCTTTAAGAATCTACGGAAATGAGGGGACATAGGAGGGGCTCGAGGACAATATAATAATAAATAAAATAATAAAATAAAAATAATAATAGGACAATTTTAATAGGCACAAATATCGTTGGTGCTTACATTGCTAGCAAGCTAACATATGTACAGTTGCCTGTTTGTGGCTAATAAATAGACTACACAAACGATCCAGGGGTCAAATCTGTACAAATAACGCAAGGTGGAAATTTGCCTCACGGCCTGTCTGAACAGACCTTACCAGTTGCCGTTTAGCTAGCCAACTAGTCCGTAGGCTTAATTATCAAGCCCCCAGGAACAGCGGTGGGCTGTGAAATGATGTGACATAAGTCAGACACAGTCAGAATTACACGTCACATGACCCTGAGTGCGGCAAGAAAAAGCCCTCCCCCCAACAGATCAGTGACATGATCACAACCCAGTCAGCCACATAGATCTTAATCATGCCTGTTTGCGCCTGAGTTGTACGTTCAGATACACAATCAGATGTCTGCAGCATACTGCACACCCAAGAGCCGACCAATATAGCTACTAGATGATGCAAGTGCTGAGTGCGGCTATTATGTCTATACGTGTCTTAAGTTTCTGCCACTGCACATATTACTGGATCTATGAATGCAATTTGTGATTTGCCATTGAGGAAAACAAACAACAACACATACCCTTAAGTTCCAAGTGATCATTTACTACATTTACAGTAAATTAAATATTTCAATGTATTGCCGCATACAACGCGTGCAGAAATATAATTGCCACTTATAGCTGGCCCACTCAAAAAAGCCTTTCAGTTGATTCAAAATGTGAATCCGGAGTGCAGTGCTGTACGTTTGTTTTTGATAGTCTCCTCATATGCACATTGAAATAACATAACATCTCACAGATCTTGTGTAATGTGCGTCAGTACCAACTGTGAAACTCCCACTAACGTCACTGAAAGACTCATTCCTGTACAGGTTAATCAAGTAATTAAAATGCTCCCGAGTTGGACCCTGTTCCATCTAAAGACAGCTGCTGTAATATCACGAGGATATGTAACCCTGTTACTTTCACTTCAGCCCTTCACAGGTGCGGTCAGTGCGTCAAATCATGATTACATGACTAAGTTCGGAGAAGTGGGCTACTTGCCAAGCAAGTGCAAAATATAGCCGATATCTACTAAAACCTGCCCGATTGTCAAAAAATGAACACATTTGTCCTCACAATGCTATTTATCGTCTCTGTGAGTATCCAGATATTTTCATGACACTTTTTTAAACCCAGCGCACGGGACGAGAATCTACTTTTGCATGCTGTGCTATTTATTGCTCAAGGAAAATCATTATGATTTATTTACAAAAAATTGGTATTCATCAACTGATTTTTACATGTAGGAGAAATAAAATGAACTTAAAGTAACATCAACTAGCCATTCAGCGGCTCACAAGGTTAAATCCATCAAATTTTGGAAAGCGTGTTATAGTATTTTCTATCAAGCTCTTGAATTCTTCCTGCTCTTTAGCAGTGTTTTCTCTAGTTACAAATACACAATCCAAAATCTTGATTATTTTTTTTAAGTTGCTGTGTTTTACCAAACCTCGGCAGAAATGCTGATCTAGAATGACCAAGCAATTGTACTTAACCATAGACCAGACCATACATTAAAATCTGAGTTGCATACAGCTGCATTTCTTCTTAGCTTGATAAATATCGGCCAATGTTGAAATAAAGTGATGTCCAGCTAGTTTTCACTCACCAGTTTGTCTGTCTTCATCCTCCTCTTCATCAGAAAGTCTTCACTGAAAACTAAGAAATGCAGAAAAAGAGAGAGGAGAGAGGAAAAAGAAGAGAGAAGGAATGTTTTAATCACTCTGAAGTTATCTTCCCACACATTTCTGAGTGTGCTACTCACACAGGCAAACATAACACACATTCACAGAGATTCCTCCAAAGGTCAAAATGAATCAGGAGAATAAGAAAAGAAAGGGGGACAGAGATTCAGAGAATGACAAAAGGACAGAAAATAAAGAGCCAGAACAGAAAAGAAGAATGAATTGAATGTAGAAAGAAAAGCAGATGACAGAGAAAGACAGCGCAGAGAGAAAAAAATAAAATGCATGGCTTGGCTGAGTCATCGGTAACCACCACTTCCTCCAAGAGCTCTCTACTAATGACTGGCCAACTTTCTGAGGCAAGCACAAACACACACACACACACACACACTAAAAAACACAAGAATCTCCTACTTAAGCTGCCATATTTCTTCCTTTCTCAGCTTCATACTGTTCACACCATTTTCCCTTAAACAGATTTGGGATGACTGTGTGCGTGTGTGAGTGTGTGTGTGTGTGTGTGTGTGTGTGTGTGTGTGTGTGTAAGAGAAAGCCTGAGAAGTCAACCCATGAACTGACCTATGTGTGTTATGAGAAGCAGCACAATCCTCTGCTAAATTCCCAGGAAAATGTTTTCCCAGAACTCCCAGAGGCATGGCTTCTTAACTTTTACCATTCCAGTGAAGGGTTACTGATCCATACTATACGCTTTTGGGGAAATCAGGCACTGTTTAAACAAATAGTTTATCATTTTGGTAAAAATGCCTGTTTGCTATCTTTCAAAGAGTGAAATCTGTTTGTGAGGTAAAGTGAGAGCATGTAACCTTTGAAAGGAGGAATAACGCACCACAACATTTTAGTATTCACCGTTTTCCTGTGAATGCTACTTGTAGCCACACTGGCTGCTGTTTAATAAAAGTTACATAAGCTTGCTTTAAGTATGAAGCTAGAGTCAGAACATTTTTAGCATAGCTTAGAAGAAGACTAGAAGCAGGAGGAAACATCCACTTCGGCCTACCAATAACTGTAAAGCTCATTAATTAACACATCCTATCTTGTTTGTTTAATCCATCCATAAACAGAGATGTAAAAGCGTTAAGTGGTGTTTTTACAGTGAGGTATGCACCGGAACTGTTTGTTAACAAATACCAGTTTATCCTCTGAGCAGCATCACTGGTTAATGCAGATTGCCTGATACAGCACAAGTTTCAGTTTTGGCTTCTGTAAAGGCACTTTTTTGCCTCACTGTGATAACAAGACTTCAGGATGCTGCGCACATCAAGTTCACGTTGTTATTGGCAAAGAAATGGTTCTCCCTTATTTGTAACCCTAAAACCATATGTTTTAAAATACTTGTTAAACCAACTTGTACAGATGTTAATTAGCAAGCTTTAGAGTTGTTTCTAGGTATATTGTTTTAACTGTGGACAAAACCAGGCTAACAATTTCCCCCTTCTGTAAGTTTTTATACTAGGCTAACTATGGCCCGACTCTAGCTTCAAAATTATCGAACAAACCTCCTGTTTGTGTTATAATTACAATATCAATTCTCTCAGATCCCTCTCGAAAGGAAAGCAAACAAGCATATTTCCCCAAGATTGTTTAACAATTAGGTTAATTAAGACCTCAACAAACCAAGGCATTGTTAGAGCACAACTGGGTGCAGCAAGACAGATAAGGAAAAGTTTGGTGATTTAGGAAGTATGTCTCTGGGGCGCAAATTGAGAATCCTGCAAAGCACGAATAAAGAAAACCTGACTGGAATGGGCGCAGCAACACAGTTTAAAGCCATTGGGGATGTCATTTATTGTATTTCTCTTGGACTCGAATGGAAACGTTAATGTCTTTGTCTTGTTTTTTGTAAATCAGAGCACTTGAAACATCTGCACCCTCAGCCTGACCAACACTTCGTGACATTTAGGAACTCGTCATTTTACACAAGGTTACACAGACTGACACAGCAGTAATGACAGATAGTGAGATAGAAGTGAAAGCAAAATGACTGTATCGTCCCTAGCGATGGCTTTTCCTGTGATATTCAAGGCCTGTGTACATTCAGATGTAACCTTGGAGCCACTCACTCTGATACAGTTTGCAATGTTTCAAGACAAGTTCTAAGAGGGCAGAGAGGCAACAGACCTGAAATCATCCATAATACAGAAAAGCGTGAACCCTGGATTTGACCATTATTCTATTGTCTCTATTCACAGTATAAATCAGTCTGCCTCTAGGATTTACTGTGAAATGAATTCCAGCCCTGTTTAGCTCAGTCTACTATCCGGAGGAAATCATGGGAACTCAGAGCCAATTTCGTAAATACACACATCCTCCTCTGCAGTTCCCACGCTTTTCTCAACACACACATATACTGTACACAATCTCTCACATACAAATAGACACACTCGCAAGTACAAACTTGGACGTGATATCTCGTGCACACCATGTGTAATCATACCAGCAGTGACAAAAATGGGGAACACAGATCATTGCACCGGATGCTACTGTAGTTCAGCCTGGTTAATTACATATACTGTACAATGCTGAAGAACAGGATATGACAGTTCTGCAGTGTTACTGATGCACTACAGACTGTGCCAGTTTCTGGTAGAAGACCATCTTGCTAGAAGCTATCACTGTACAGCCCTGTTCCCCTTAGAAAATATAATATGAGGCCCATGTAACCTGTGGAATATGACAGTGGCCCCTTCTGCAGTTCAGTCAGTTCACACCAAAGCTGGAGCCATCATTGGAACTGATGTGCTGCACGTAGGTTTTCACAATGCTGGCAGGTCCTTGATTTGCAAATGACACACACAGAAAGAAGACTAAGAATCTACAACCACACTAGTGACTCTTTGAGACTGTACTCAAGCACAGTGGTGCTTTGAGCTAAATTCTAAGAGCAACATGCTCACGATAACATTGCTAACATGCTGATGTATAATGATGTTACAACATTAGCAAATTAGCTTAGTACAGCCGAGGCAGATGGAAAAAAATATTTTTTTTTGCAGGTGTTTGGTCATAAACCAAAATAGTGGACCAATTAAAGGTGGAGCTGGGTGAAAGGTCAGGAGATCAATAAAGTAAGGATTCATCCTCTAAGGACCCTGAATGTTTGTACAAAATGTCATGACAATCCATTCATTCAACAGAGATATTTCAGTGTGGGCCAAGGAGGTGGGCTAACCAACTGACAGATTTATATTGCCATCTATAGAGCCACATACATATGGTACTTACTTGTTTACTTCACTCCCTTGTAGCTATACATACTCAGTGCATAAAGAAAAAAATGAAAGTAAGACTTTGAGAAAAGCTGGCTCAGCAAAGTGCTGACTGTGGGAGGATTGTGGGAGATTGAGTCTACAGATGAGTCAAGGAGAACCATAACACATATCAGAATGAATGGCACAGTGGTCTATCTTTAGTGTCCGTGTGGGAATAAACCTTCAATTCTCGCACAGTCGTTGCTATGGGTTATGTGCCTGTTTGCACTACTGTACTTTGAAGACACACTGGTTGTACTTTAAAATAAGATTGTGTACTACATTGATTTGACCTTCAGAATTGCATGGAACTGGATAGAATCCAGTAAGATTAAAAAGGTGTTGTGCTTTTTAAAAACTCCTGGTATTGTTTAAACTGTAGTTTATAGTAAACATGGCTGTTTTTATACCAGTTTGGTGCCAAAGATCCAACATACTTGCTTATGTTTATAGGTAAGTATGAATAAACGTATTACAGTTGGTTGGCTGTCATTTAACATCTGATAATGAACAGTCAAGTGATATTGTTGGTGATATGGGGAATGCTCCTAAATGACTGCGGTTGCAAAAAAGGAATCTGAAAAGCATGAATAGAAAAGTATTTTGCACATAATGTTTGCACATTTTTCCAGCTAATGGCAGTACTATCCTTTCCTGAGTCAGATCAACATTCCTGGTTTCTTACAAATGCTAAACAGATAAAAACATGTCTACTTTCAGAACAGTAAGTTTCCTATGATGGTCTACAGTAAATGCAAGACATAAAAAGAAGAACAAGAACATAACTGTTCTTTATATAGAAACACTGAGTCTGTCAAAGCACTGAGCAGATTTTTCCTCCTTAAAATGCCATATAATTACTTTTCCAACAAAGTCATTTTTTTAGGTTTGGTTAGTCTGAAAGCATCTGTGCCTGCAGAGACTCCACCTACTGCCTGTATTAATGTTGTATTATAGCTGGACATTTTATCTGCCATTGGGCAGTGGTTGGGTGAGCCTGCAGCGTCTGAAACCAGTAGCACAGACTCTTTGAAACAACTTTCAGTTGCTGAGTTACATTAGCAACACATTGCTTATGTAAGCCAGTATTTACTTGCTTTGAAGCTCTGTTTTAGTTCATCAACTCCTGACAGAAGTACTTGGGTACCTTGCCTAATGTTTGACTTTCATGTTGAGCATATAGTTTCCTTGTGCAAATTTGTAAACTGGACATCGTCCCACCAATTTATATGAACTGGCATTGCTTTTATGTCAAATCTGACAAACAATGAGGAGCTGAAAGTAGGGTAAGCGTCACTACTAAGTATGGTGATGATTCTCAGTGGGATAGTCAGCACGAATAGCTCTTTCATATTTTGACCATTTATATCATTTGATCAAATGTAACAAAAAACTTCAATTTCATATCTCCACAACTTCATGTATTCATTTCAATTCATTACTAATCAATTTTTATCAAATGTGTATTGTGTTCTTATGTCTTTATCTTGTTTAATGTTTAATTATAACTGGTTCTATTTTGCTTTGTGGCTCGGTCAGTAAAATGTGCATTATAAATAGTTATTACCTAGAGACAGACAAAAAGATCAATATAATTTTTCCTCTCCATCTGCACTTTACAGACATAGGTCCATGTTTACCCGAGAGCAGCTCAAATGATGCAGGAGGGAACAGCTAGCTTGCGTTCACTGTTAACCCAAAAGTTCATTCTATGCAAACAGTTTGATTAAATACCACTTTTAAAGATTAGTTTTATTGCATTACTTCAAGTATGAGTATATGAAGAGTGTATGAGACAGTTATTGGGTGTACTCATTTTAAGTTTAACAAACTTAAACTATCAAGTTTTATCTCAGGCAACTGTGCTGCCCTGTTGCGATTGGCTCAAAACTCAAGACAAGCCTGTGCTTGTCCGTTGGCGTTAGAGAAACTTGCAGTTTATTAGTGTTATAAGTAACTCTTCCTAAATAACAAAATCTAAGTTATTTCATATTTTTCAGGTGTACGTGGAGTTTAATAGGGTTGTTGGTAGAAATCTTAAAGAAGAGTTCTTCAGTGTTCTTGATGGTTTGTGTCCAAGCTTGATGGAAATCAATGGTGGGTTGATATTACTGTTTTTTTTGCTATGATATTGATAGGTTAGTTCATACATATTACAAAAACTAATTCACCCACCTTCCCTTGTGGTACTTCTCTAAATGAACAAATATCTCTTTGCAGAGCACTGAGCCAACAGCCATTAGATGCCTTTGTCCTGAGAGGACTTTCAGTCATTCTTGAGGGTGATGCATCTATATTCTTTAAGAGCAGTGAGTAAAGTTTTTTGATTGGTGTTTGACTCAGTTTTTGTTCATGTTTTGTTTATTTGAGATAAGTTATGATGATTAGCATTTATGAAGATGTTCTTCAAACTTAAGTGGATTTTAACTTGATAATGTGCTTTCGCTATTAGCAAGAGGAAAATAATTACTGCATTTAATACTGCAAATTATACAAAAATCAAAGGGCTTGTATAGTGACTTGATTTCTACAAAAACAAAAAACCTAAAACATTGAGGGGCTGCTGCTGGAACTTCCAGTCGCCGCATAGTTTGTGGCGGCTCCATTGAATAAATCCAAACATCTCCAATGTATTTCTAATATTGCCTTTATTGATCTACACACACTTACCCCAATAATTCCCTATTTCTCACTGTATCACATTTGTCCAAAACACTATCTTTCAAAACCTGGGATCTACACCATGAAAGACACCTATACATGAACACACAAAAAATGCCTGTAATTGCTTGTTTACACAACATTATCTAAAATAAAACCACTGTGAATTATGAAAATCATAATGTTTATGAAGACCAGACAGCTGTTTGTAGACAACTTGCTGTTAACCTGAATATGCTCCTTTTGTCTTGTTTCTTGCACTAGAATCTTAATGAGGGAGACTCTCCAGACATTCCCGTGGGTATCCTCTGCTATGAGAACACCAACAGTTGTAAGCCCAGCCACAACAAAACTCGTCAAGAGTGGGGATCATCCTAGAGGGCAGCCTTGTAATGGAAGCGCTCACCAACGTACCTCAGGCAATTATTGGACCCATTTTGATAATTTTATTAAAACAAGTTACTTACTGTTATTTTGAATTTGCATCTGGTATTTCACACAGCATCATTATTAATACATATTGTGTTTGTTGTGTGTCTAAATAAAATAAATGAAATATATGGCATTGTGTGGTCATTGACAAAAGAATAATTGACTTTTCATTTTCATTTTCCAAATATTTAAAAATTTAATATATTCAGATTTTTAATAAAACTAGAATTTTAAGTGTATTTGACTTGTAAATATTAAGTTTTGACTATTGTACGTTTAAGTAGACTCCACTATACTTTTCTATTGTGATTACTTAAACCATTTAAGTGTTTGTAACTTAAAAATATTAAATTCTGAATATTGCACATTTAAGTTGACTATACTTAAACAAATTAATTTTCTCTACTGTCAATAACTTAAACCATTTGAGGCAATCACTTGACAAAAATGGTTTAAGTACAATCAACTTATCTGGGTTTACAGTGTTGAGTGCGTCAAGTGCAAAAATATTTCTTCGAGCAATGTTAAAAAGACCCTACTTCCAAACCTTGTTGGGGGTTTTTGGTAAACACTGTGGTGTATTCCTCATTATTCCTCGCTTGCAGATCAGAACCCTGCTCAGCATCTGTATTCTCCTTCATTAGCGTTGACTCATTTAGGCACCCCTGTATGACTGTGTTGAGTAACCATAAATGTCTTCCACCTCATCACTCTCTGGGGTGTCCCGGTGACTCAGCAAGCCAGAGGGGTCCAACTGTTGACCTCAGTCCAGCGTACTTGCCAGTGGGAAGAGTCAATAGGAGAGGGCTGTGTCACTTCCTTTAGCTGCTCAGAATAGAAGGCATCCGTACTGTAACTTCTGTGACAAACACCATATAATTTTACGCAACAAGCTAATTTAATTGGCCCTTTTTCTGAGTACACTTCATTTTAGCAGAACATTTCCATCAGTCCATCTCTCCTCCAGTCCTTTCCATTTCATCAAACACTTCGACCTCTGTCCTTTAAATTATCAAGTTACCATTACTGGTTGCTGCTTTTGCTCTGCTGACGTAAAGTGGAACAATTTGTCTGGTGAGGTTTAACCATGGAAACACTGTAGGGCCGGAGCGCTCTGAGATTTCACAGCAAGTGGGAATGAACTAGCACCCACACACACACACACACACACACACACACACACTTACTGTATCTCTCTTTTTCTGTTAATGTCACAGCATATTTATCCATCATACACATGCACAGGGGTGGACAAAATAACAGAAACATCCATCATTACAGTCCAGTGTTCCTGCAGTAAATAGCAATGTGATATGCCTTGGGCTTTTCTTTTGCTGATGCAGATTTTTGTCTGTTTGGCATAAGTTGTGATGATTTATGAGATGTTCTGCCTTTGCACGCTATCCTGTCGCCAGGAAAGAATGTCAATACTAGATAATTCTGCAAGAACATTATGTTGATTTACAGGCTTTTTTTCTTTTTTTTGGGGNTTTTAAATTCTTGCTTTCCACAATATCTACACATGGCAAATAAATGGTAAATAGGCTGAAGTTTACTAACCCCTTTACATTCCGCCTTGCTACATTTGTTGCTAACACACCCACAGTTCAGGCAGCAGCTACTGTTAATTGCTTTTACAAAATGCACCTACACAAGTTAGTCATTTCAAGTTAAATGGGCTGTATGTGTTAGCTTTTGTAGGAATCTAAAGTCATCATTTTATGAATTTACAAAGCATAATAAGCCAAACAGAGCAACCAGACATGACTGGCTGTTGCATCAGTTGAAAAATGCAAATGTATGTAATCTAGAAAGAAAACATATTGTAGGAAAACTGCATTATAAAAGTGGATCAGTGACCTCAGCATATACACTGAAGTAATGATATTTAACAGGATATTTACTTCTCAACACTAACCAGCCCCAGCCTGCAAAATGACCACCAAGACATTCTTAACAAAAACATATGCCTCAGGCATATATTTCATTGCGGTGTGTATTTTATTTTGCCTTCTCCTAAAATATTAATTCTCTGCCTCACCTCCCTCGTCTTTCCTCCCATTTTGCCGCCGTCTCCCCCCAAAACCTTTGCTTTCTCATCCTTTTCCATCCAGTCTGGGTCTAGGTCGTGAGTCAGAGGGAGCAGAGGATCTGACTCAGCTCCTCTTGAGTCTAAACAGTATTAGTTTCAAGGTGGTACAATGAGACGCTATTGTGTTTCTGATTATCCCACAAGACACACTGACAGACGAGGCTGGGCCAGATAGCTGAGAAACTTTGCTGTCAGAAGAAGTGGGTTATCCTGTGGGAACCTATGTGGAGTCGCCAATATCTGAATCATATACGTTGGTATATCAGTGTGGGAGGTATTTGTGTGTATCCCAGATTTTTGAGTGTGTGGTCCTGTGGGCTGAGTGTGTTCGACAGAATGAGAGAAATTGTGTGTGCAAAGCCACTGTGATTAATGCCTGATTGAGACCACCAAGGTGGCTGCTGAAGGAGGGATGTCTTTGTCTTTGCAGAGGGTCCAGTACTGACTCACTCTCACTGAAACTCTTAACACACTAATCAGTAACGTAATAATCTGATATACTGGATCGGCATCATTGCCAATACTCTAAACTGGGATCAGCAAGACATGACTAAAACACATGAAATGCTTATTTCTTAGTCAATATTCTAGCAAAAGTTTAAATTAGAGCTGTAACTATTAGCTGATTAATCGATTACTTTATCGACTGAAAATGTATAAGCTACTATTTTGAAGCGATTAACTGAACAATTCCTTGGTTCTATGTTCTCAAATGTGAAAATTTGCTACTATACTAACTGTCTTACATTACAGAAAATGTACTGCAGACTAATTGATAATTAAAATGCAGCTCTAGTGTACATGCACAATTTTATAAACCAAAGAAAATAAATTTTCACAAGCCTAATTGGTTGCTAAGGTATCGGAGTCTTGTGCTTTCTCCTCCCCCTCTCCTCCTATCACTTTCTGCAGATGTTTCTGGCTCTGGAGCTGTGGAGTCTTGATCTTTGGTTGCGAGTCACCTGCTGCTACCATGTTCCTGCTAACCACCCTTTGCTACAATTATTACTAGTCCCATTGTTATTATAATTATCATCATTAAAATTATAACCATCACTCCAACCAGGGTGGTGAGAAACTTGGGTGTCATGACTGACCAGCTATCCTTTTCAGACCATGTTGCTGCTATCTCTTGGTCGTGCTGCTTTGCTCTATAAAACATCAGAAAAATCAGGCCCTCTCTCATTATGCCAACCTGCTTCTGGTACAGGCCATGGTTATCTCTCACCTCGACTATTGCAATGCCCTCCTAGCAGGTCTTCCAGCTTGTGCAATGAAACCCCTACGACTGATTCTGAAAGCAGCAGCATGTCTGGTTTTTGATCAGCCCAATAGGACTCATGTTACTCCAATACTGTGTGACATCCACTGGCTACCCATGGCTTCCAAAATCAGATTCAAGTCACTAATGCTTGCATACAGAGTGACCACTGGATCTGCACCCATCTACCTAAACTCCATAATACAAGTTTATGTTCCTTCTCGGCCACTATGCTCCTCCAACAAACGCCGCCTGGCTCTGCCTCCTTCACACAAAGCGATCCCACTTCCTATTATAACACCTCTAACTCCTAACCTCTAACATGCACTCCCTGTGCTCTTCTTTTTCTATCCCCTTACTATTATCGTGTATTGACTGCACTTTTTTCTTAACTCTTACTTCTTACCCTAGGTATTTACCCCATTGATGTGATATGTACTATTAGCTCTTACGAGTATCTATTGCTGCTCTTACTAGTAAGTATTGTCTGTATTGTATTGAACTGTTGTTGTGAACTGGAGTATCTAAATAGAATTTAATTGAATTGAACATATGATCAGTTTGTAATTTTAAGTCACTCCAGGAGTTATTCTGTTATAAAGTGACTGTCTTGCCTCAAAATCACTGAATCACAAGGATCTGAATCACATCGGATAACTCCGATGTGATTCAGATCCTTTTCAATGCTCTCTTTTGCATTTCCACCACTAAATCGCATTTTGCAAAGTTTTGTCAGAACTCAAACATCACACTATAAGCCCATTCGCTTTCTGTTCACGTTCATATTAATGAAAACTATAAGCCAGGCGAGAGAGGAGGAGGCGTCTGATTTCCACTTTCTGATTGGAAACAAATGAAAGCCAAATGAAAGTTTCCAGGTCACTCTGTGTCTGACAGTGTCTGTGTCAATGACAGGCTAGTCAAACCAAATCCAGACTCCTCTGCCTGCTGTTTGTGTGGTAAATTAAATGGAAACTGACTTTAATAAACCATCATCTTTCTTACTGGGAGTAATTACATTTTCTTCAGAATATTACCTTTAAATAAGAAGTGAGATAAGCAACCAGTAGCAATTATCTCACACATGTAGTGTCTGCACATCATAGAGAATACAATTATTGGCGTCCTGAGTAGATTTAACAACAAAATCCTGAAATTAAATGTAAAATGTATTGATGTAATATTTAAAGATAACTCTGTCGTATGTAGTGTCACTATCAGAACAAAAACATATTTATTCAAATTTTGGTTTATCACCAAATGATAAAATACTGAAATATGCATCATCCTCTGCTGTATTTTTGCTAATTGCAAATATTAGCATGCTAACACAGAAACCTAAGATGGTAAACATGCTGAAAATCAGCATGTTACATGTGCCTAGGTACATCATCACAAAGCTGCTAGCATAGCTGTACAGCAGTTTTCTCTGTGGAAACTGGATTGCTGTTGGAATCCATTTCTAATTAATTGAAGTTCCTTTAAGGAATGAACATTGGCCTGATCAGGTGCAGCTGACCCCCTCTCCCACCAATACGGGAAAACTTCAATTGCAACTAAATCAATATTCACTATAAAGGGGACACACTGAATTAGGCTAATGCATTGCCACAGCTGTCTGCCTTCAGTGAGCTGATCTACTGTGTGAAACAAGACCTGACTGATTCTCACTGCTCTACTCCGTTGTTGTCTAGTATGCAAATCAATACTGCCAGATGGCACTTGCCAACCAATCGATACCACTGGTTCCCCAGAGGGCAGGGTTTCAAACGTTCAGCCTCTGGAAATGAGGTTGAAATAATCCACTGATGGTGCAGGGCAGGAATGTACTGAGAATTAATACCAGCAGATTCTCAGCTGATGGGAAGGATGTGGGGAAACACCGCCCCCTTCTGGCAACAGCTAGGACCTACACTAAGGACAAAGGTCATTTTTTTTCTCCATAGCCTACTTCCTCTACTTTAAACTTTTTAGTATTCAGTGTGATGTTCCGTATAAAATACAGCCTTCAAATAACTCCCCAAATGGACTAAGATAACACAGTTTTGCAGTTACATTTCTTAAATGTATTTTTCCCAATTCACTTAGTAGCCTATGGTATGAATATAAATATTTCTTAGGTGCCTAAAAAAGGCATGTTATGTGCAGTGTAGGGACGTCACACAAGAAGATTCTTATTCCTGCTACAATTTGGACCCACATGTTTGCAAACTTACAAAGAGCAGGTTTTATTTTCTACTCTGTTTCTGATGCATTCTACCTCAGAGGAGTTTATTGATCATTGATCACATAAATAAATGGATCTTGGGATTCTAGGTAAATCAAGATACAAGCCTTACAAGACTACAGATTAACAAATGTGACAAGTAAAGTTGAGCAATTAAAGAACGAAAGGAGGGTTTCAATTTCAAAATCTTTCAGACTCAAACAGCAGGTGGAGGCAGAGTGGTCCTGTATTCACTCAAAAAACTTGGGCTGTCGGGCTGCAAAAAATCATTGATTCATCTCTAGATTACTTTTGGGATTAATCAATTAATTATTTAATCTATAAAATGTCAGAAAATAGTGGAAAAATGCCCATCACAAGTTCCATTGGCCCAAGAAGATGTTTTACAGTACATTACTTGTTTTGTCCATTAAACAGTCAAAACCCAAGAAATACTGCAAATTTATCAGTATGTTGACTATTTGATTTCAATTAATCATACTGAGTGTTCTGTTATTGTTACACACACAAACACGCACAAACAGGATCTATAGCAACAGCACAGAGAGACATGTCAGAGCAAGGGGGTCGCTATTTAGTGTGGTGCCCCGAGCAGTTGGGGGTTGAGGGGCTACTCAAGGCCACCTTTGGCGGTCCCTCTCCAGCTACCAGTCCACACTTTGCAACTGTGATCCAAGTTGGACTCGAATTGGCGACCTTCCAGTTTTCAAGTCAAGTCATTACTTCTATTGAAACGAAAGAACTTTGCTGCAGCAGCTCACTACATGTAATGTCTGTGCTTTTCCACTAAGTGGCGACACAAGCCTATGTATAGCATTGGGAAGTGACATTGGCTCTACATCATTCACATAGTAAAATGTGACGTACTAAATACTGTACAGATTCAAAAAAGGAGATTATATTGAAATTCTTTTGTTCTTTTTCTTTTAAAACCTGACAGTTTTACTGCCAGAAAGAGAACAGTCTGGTCAGATTCTTTGTTGGTCACCTGTGACACAAAAATATTATGTCAGCTCTGTTTTTAAGAGTTAATTATGAGAATTTTATGATCAAGTGGTGCAATATCTCAAAATGCATCAAAACATATTTGTTCTGTTCATTGTATTGGGTTTTGTCTTTGACCTTTAACCTCTTCTTTGTGCTCACAGGAAGCTGCTGTATCATCAGCTCAATGACACAAAAAGCAGATATGTAAATGCATGTGAGGCAAAAACCATTTTGCATGAAAAGATAAGCAATTGACGCCTGAAAACATTTCATTTTCTGAATAGAGTTTCAGGCTCCACCACCACCACTTCCTCTGCTGTGAAGCCACTGGGTGCAGGTCTTTACTGGAAACCAGTAGCTCTGACTAAAAACACCACAGTAGTAGTATACGGTGCACTTGTGTCAACCGTTAGTTACCGATATGTTGCACAGTGTGAGACAGTTAACCCCTCAGTGGTATCTACACAAGTGTCTACAACTGTCACACATCCTTCATCCACCCAGCTGCACCCCGTGGCAGCAGCTTACTGGAAACAAGTCGATTTAACTGTAAAGCAGAGTGGTCGCCCAACTATATCTGCCCACAAAAACCTTTGTGTATTATTAGTGTGAATAATGATGTTATTGCTACAGTTCTGACAAGAGCAAATCACCGTCAATTCAAGAAGAAGGTTTGTTTCAAAGTTCAGGTACTGATAACAGACATGGGAGTGTTGCCTATTATGGTATTGAAAGTGAATGACGTTACACTTGCTAAAGCCACTTCAGTTTCTCGGACTGAACTGAAAACGGAAAGAGACCAGTTCCTGATCATTGTGCTGTCCAACTACTGTACAAGGCTCACTGCAGAGCCCAAACTTCTACAGAACAACTCTGCAACAAGAAAAACTTCCAAACCAACCAAACTGTTGGAAGGCTGCATATATGCACTGCATTCTGACCTCCCTGCTGGTCTCCACAGCAGCTTTTAAAATCCTGTATCCATAAAGAAAATGTGAAATGTCCTTAAGCAAAAGTCATGTTCTTGCATGTTTGCTGGCTGTTCATTCCTCAAAAAGAGTTCACCTCTTATGGCACTATAGCATGAACAGCTGTGATCTTAGCACAGCTCAAGCTCAGCCATGACAAACACTTTCTTCTGTGCCACCAAAACACAACGCAAAATCAGCTAATGGTTGAAATCCTCTGTCTAAGTCAGACCAGAATAGAAAACTCAAACCACCTCCCATCTTCGTAGAAGTGCACTAACACATGGCAGTGATCCCAAGTAAGCTACATGGTCCTCAAGTTATGATCTGATAAGATATTAACAAGTGTGATAAGATAGAAAAATGCAGCTGAAAGGTTAGGCTGATTAGCTTACCTCCATACCCCACTGTACTTTCACTTTACAAAATAGAGGATAAGAGGTTACAGCTGGCCACAGGAGCAACAGGTATGCGCACAAACTGCACCCACTCACTCATACAGTGTGCACAAGCAACCTCAAAGTTCACAGACAAGCACTCCAATGCACAAGCAAGTGCTTATAGACATACATTCTTCTACACTCTTTTTCACATTTGTTTTCCTACACATGACAAGAGCATTGGTTCAGTCAGAATTTTGCATAAAACAAATTTTGTGGTTTTCATGTTCATGGTAGAAGGATCTCGTTTCTCCCGCCCTAAGGTGTTCAGAGAGCGCTCAAACCCTATTGGTGAATCTAATATATGCAACACGATGCCTGTCAGGCTACAATGCTGCGGCTATTAGTTCCTGAAAAGCTGAGATCTTGAAGATAAGAGGTCTTGTCAAAATTGAGGCTTGACAGTGACAAAAGCGGAAGTGCTACTGTCCCCGTCCTGTGAGTGACACATGTTTGAGTTAACATGCACTGGGGTGATGCATGTACTGTACACTTACAGTATAAAGCTAAATCAAGTCCAGGAAAATCTTGTCAATCATCTGTGACACTGCAGACTTCTGGTGGACTGAAGAGGATCAGAACTTTTGGTGGAAGGTGTAAAGCATCCCAGACATTTTGGGAAATACATTTATTCGTTTACCACTCCCTTGTCTGTGAACTAAATATGAAACTAGAGCCAGAAAGAGATAAGCTTAGCATAAAGACTGCAAGCAGAGGGAAACAGCTAGCCTGGCTATCACCAAACTTAAAATATACACATACTAGCACTAAAGCGAACAAACTTTTTTCTTTTTACTCAAAAAAAATCGCTTGGAGTTTTTGGGGTGTTAACGTGCTGTAAATTTTTCCTGAAAAACAGCAGCTGAACACATTATCTGTGTCTCAATTTGCACCGTTCCATACTTACACTTGCACATTTTGAGTGCATAAGTGTATTCATACTGACAAGTATGGCAAAATTCTGTGCACTATGAGTACTTCAGACAGCTCATAATAGTCAAAAAGTTCACTCACGTTCGCCATTTTGGCTACGTTGTGGAAGGGGAGGGACCACCAACCTATTCCCAAAACAAGCAAATGGCGACCAAGGAACCTGCAGGGGTTGCGATTGCTAACATAAGCAAGTAAAAGTACATACATTTTTTTCTGATTTTTAATCAAATTGAAATAAAGCGCTGTGACAATGTACGCAGGATAAGCGACAACGATGGATGGATGGATAAAGCTAAGTAAGGCAGGCAGATATTTTAGCGGGTGACAACTACGGTCAAATGTTGCAGATAATTATCCGCCCTGTTACAATCTGACATTAAAAAGGAGAAGAAGAAAAAGTTGTGGCCCAATGTTGCAATTGTCATTTCCAGTAAGTGCATTTAAGACAACATTGCCCTTTAGATATTCATGCACTACGCAAGTAAGTACATTGTGTACACAATGTACAACATGTTAGTGTAATAACGGAAGTATCCAAATTGAGACACAGCTAGTGACTTCCTGGAGTCTTTGCTGGTTATCTGGCACCTTCACAATAACTACATGTTGAGCCAAGCTAGATTTATGCTAAGCTAGGCTACTTGTCTCCCTTCTCTAGCTCCATACTTAATGAAGACATGGGTGGTATCTATCTACCTTCTAATCTAACACCAGCAGGATGAAAATGAGCATACTTCCCAAACTTTCAAATGGTTCCTTTTAAGACCATAATGAGACCCTAAAGCTCTCCACTGAAACTACTACTGCTGGATATGAAACATAGTGGCTGCCAAAGGGGAAAAGTGTCAAGAAAAACCACTTTGCATCTGTGACTTTATCTACTGCGGTTCGGAAAAAGGTTTCATAAGACCAAAGGTGTTAAAAGAAGGAACACACAAGGTACTCCTAAAACTAAAGTGAGAACATGAAAAGTCATTTCAGATTAAGGGCCTCCCACAAACAACAAGTGTTATTTTTAATCAATGAGGTATCTATTTAAACACAGTTAATCACATCGATGCTGTATTAGTAGTCTTACAAGTCAATATCATCCCGCGTACGGGCAGTTGTAATTCATTTCTAATCCAATGACACTATGATTCAGGCTGAATTGGAGCTGATAAAGATTACAAACGTGACAGTGAGATGACTTGAGCTAATTTCAGTATGTGTACGTGTGTGTGATGTAAAAGCTGCCTACTCATTTGACTTTGTTGCTGCACAAATAGACACAAGGTTTACTTTCATTTGAATGAGTTATCTGCGGTTTGCATCTCTTTCTGCAACATAAAGAGCAGAAGTAGCCTATAAAGACATCTGGTGACTGTATGCTTGCAAAAGAAAAGCAACCCCACTACTGTGGTACAGTCAGAGGAGGCAACAGTTGAACCTCTTCTGTAATTGACTGGGCGGTAGCTGCAAGCTCAGTCATCTTGTTGGGAGTAACGTGGCCTACCAAAGAGGTTTCCCACATTTTGAGTTTTTGCTTGTGTGTGCTTTGGTGGTCCAAGGTTGGTGGTGCTGGGTAAGGTAAAGCTGCTATAATCAACATTTATATTAGCAATTGATCAAAGGGGTCACTAATAGTGGTAAACAAAGTTAGCAACTAGCGGGTGAACATAGTGGTGCATTTGGCAGCTAAAGAGATATATTTTTCCATCAGGAGTTGCAAAAGAGAGCTAAAAGAAGGGTGAATATTTAACTTTTTTTCTTCTTCAGGAGGACAAAAATAACTGCAACTGAATGATGATAAATAATATGATTGTGTTTACAGCTTGTTTCTGTTGCCCCCAAGTGGCCAAAAAATCTTTTAAAGCAGGTTAAAGTTAAAAAAGTTAAATCTCTCGTAATCAGAGTTTATCAATAAAAAGCATAAAATGGTCCTTTGGAAGCCATTTGATATTTGGCTTTAAGACGCGGCAAGAGAACAACCAGCTCCCGAAACAGTACCTTTGGTTTGTTTCGTCTGCCGCTTTCTGTAGTGTGATACTGATTTGAATTCTGCCATTTTTGTACCTATTTTCTAGTCTTCTTACCAACTTTTGATCAACGTTGTACTGGAACTTGGTTTCTTCAACTTTTGAGCTTGAATTTCCCTCTCTCGGCATAATAGGAAAGAGGTCTGGCTATGCAATATTAACTTTGTTTGTTTTGGTCACGCTTTCAACATGCTTTCACTTTCCACTGTAGATGATACTTCAACACAAGAACTGACAATAAATTGAGTCTCACTTGAATGTGAATTTGAACTTGAAGTGAACCTCACACCTTTATCTCTCAACTTTCGCTGCTTCTGCCTGCGTCTCCATGTCAACATCTCGCGTTTATATTTCCCCTAATTTGTCTACACGGAAGCACAGCACACAGAGCAACCTATAATCAGCCAGTTCCTGCTTTGAATTTATCTCCATGCTCACCGACTCGCAACACAATGGCTGAATAACACAGCTCTACTGGGGATAAGGGCGTTCTTCAGTGTGATCATGGTCAGACGTGAGTTTGCTGTGCTAAATAAATTCATAGAGGTCTTTTTGCTTTATACTACAAATCAAGCCGTGTCTATATTGAAATTAAACTTTTTATTTTAATTAGTCGAACAAACAGAAGGGGGGAAATGGTATGGTGAAAGAAGCTTTGAATGGAGAATAATTAGGCTAGCTGTTTCCCAGTTTCCAGTCTGTGCGCTAAGCTACACTAACAAATCCTGGACCTAAAAAGATCTCTCAATCCAGCTAAAAGCACATTTAATTTCTTTCAATACCAGTGGGACTGCTTTTGTTACTGATTAACTGAGTATTAAACAATTAATAGTCTATAAAATGCAGAGTATAATCTTCAAATGTTTTGTCCCATTAACTGTCCAAAACCCAAACATTACAATAAAAAGAAATGGACCTAAGCAACAAAGCTTAACATTTAAGAAGCTGGGGTCACAGTTGCAGATAAATTTTCTACCGATTGATTAATCATTAAACCGATGAATTGTTCTAGCGCTATGCTAGTGAGCCAACATGCACAGTAGCTGGGCAATCGAACTCACAGACAAAAATGAAATGCAGCCATCCTTAATATTAGAAACATCTGTGCGTCACAACCAAGTATTAACTAAGAAAGTTACATATATTTTTGTAGGCACCTTTCTAATGGATACAAAAACTCTGCATGAAAGACCAACAGGCAACATGTGCAACCAGGTCAGAATGAGAGAAAGACATAATTCTCACCGTCTGACTCTTGGCAACAGAAACCATGTTTCCCAAATGTCACACTATTTCTTAAAAAGGTCGCTGCTCGCCCACGCAGGTATCCTAACTTATTAAGGCCAGTTAGCACACTGCTCAGGATGGTGAACCAGACAAGTATATTGTACCAATAGTTCAAGTTTCTCCTTCCTCGATAGGCCTTTTTTTTCACTGAAGACATTTTGACATGTGTGACTAGTATAAATACCAAAACTAATGAATTCCATTTAGCTGATTCAGTTAAAGGGTCCTGGTATTGTGCATGCTGGCTGACTTTCACACTTTCACACATCATGGCTCACTTGAATAGAACAGAGTCATTGTTACATTATTGGTAACACCTGTGCTTTTCCTACTTCGACAGATCAAAATGTCTGCTGTGAAAAAGGCCTATAGTGGAAGACAAGCCCGCAAACCCCCCTACACACACACAGCTGAGAATTTACTTAATTGGTCAAAATATGTGAAACCACCTGTGTGGGTATAGATGTTTAAGGGCTTTCTTTAAGGGTATCACATCCCGATAGCATATGAATTACTACTTCTGGGGATTGATAGGAAGACTGATCAATGCCTCACTGTGAGATAACGTTGCCTTATTTTAGGGGACACACTGTTTTGGAGTGACACTGCCCCCTAGTGGCATTATTTTCTAGCTCAACAAAAGAAGACGATACTTCGACCGATGCAGGATTATGATTTCAGTATTGCAGTGTGATTATAAAATACATCTTTAAATCCATATTTTTGTGTAGTGACAAACCAAAATAACCATTACAGTTTTTCATTGGCTGCCGTTACGAATCACAGATAAACAAAAGCCCTATAACTTGTGTTTGGCTGCAATATCTACAAAGAAATCACAGCTGGTTGGCATAATGCAACCCATCAGTCTATCAGCAAGGATGGAACATGTCTTCCCGATTTACATGTAATTTACATGTAATCTGTCATCTTGTGTCAGTGCCAAAAATGTATGATATATCAGTTAACACCAGACAAAGTGTATGGGTCTGTGTGTTTTGCTTCTTCCTGCTAAGCGGCATATTTAGTTGCTGGGGAAGCAAAATGGTGCATTTGACAAGAGGAAGTTTGCGTTGCTGAGGTCACTAGGAAGAACAATGAGGAAATGACTGAGCTGCTGTTTTTTTTAAAAATCACACACACAAAGGGAATACAATATGATGTCAAAGAACAAGCCTCTTTAAATAAAGGTTGTATAAATAAAACATGCAAACACACTCCCTCCTATTGTCTCTCTTTCACACACACGCACTTTGTTCCCTCCTGTTGCATGCACTCACGCTCCTGCTCACTCTCACACAAGTACAGTCCCTCTTCCTCTCTCCCTCAAACACACTCACTGAATATTCAGCCCATATCCGGGTTGACAGCTCTATACTTCTCAGTCTTCAGCCACATGAATGGAGGAAACAGGGGCAGGGAAACCCCATGTCACTCATATGAGTTATTATGAAACTCACACACACACACACACACACACACACACTCACTCTATCCCACCGAGCAGAGTTAATCTGCATCTTTACTTTTAGTGAGTCCAAATAGTGGACAAATTAGGTGGAAAGATGTAAAAAAAGGAAATCAATAGAAAGCTGAGTGATATTTTCTCAAGCCAAACATTTCTTGGAAAGTGAAAATAAGAAAAATAGGTTTCCAGTGTGGTGATGAATTCAAATATTGTATGTGTGTGTGTGTATATATATATATATATATCCATTGTACATCAAACAACATCACAGCAAAGGGGAACAGAGAACAAGAATACTGAAATCTCAGAAAATAAATGACATGATGTCATCTTAATTTGAGCTGTAGTTGTAGGGCCATTTAGTAGCTACTCTAGGGCCTAGTTGTCATGGATTTTTTCTGAGCACTACAGATACTAGGCAAACATGGCTGAACAGTCCTTAAACGCTCAGAAAAAATGGAAAATAAAGCATACAAAATTCCATGACGCGAGTACTTCACTGAAATAAGTATCCGATACAGATAATGTAGCCTACTTACGAGTATCGGAGTAAAATGAGTCAATATCCGTAATAAACAATTTTACTTTTTTGAATTGTTTTGTAAATACTTCTCTTACTATTGTGATCACAAAAATTCTCTGAAGCTGTCCTGAAAATTGTTTTCTATAAAATATAGCAACTTCTAATCAACCAATCAATTAATGTCAGGCTAAAATTTTCGGTTAGCCCCGCCCACGTACCGTTTAAGCCCTGACCAATCTGAGTAGTGATAGGTTACATCTAATTTAGTTAAACATATACAGATGAGGGCGCACTCGCTCATCCCTAAGAATAGACACACTTCAAACTGTTGAGGAAGATCATGTGATGCAACTGAAAGCTCTTGCTACTAAATCGATTGAGATTGTGTTGTCAGCTATAAGTAGCTAGTAGGCCTACTTGTTCTGTGCAATAGCAAAAAATTAATAATAATCTTGTGAGAGAGAGTAGCAATATGTCTTATCAACATCTAAATGTCTGTATAATGTTCTGCTGTAACAGTAATTTACAGCGCATTCTTTAAAATTGAACTATTTAACTTCATTATTCTGATGTAGGACATGGTATGCAATGTGTAGTAGCCTATTCTAAACAGGTTAAAATCACAAGTTTTCAGTTTGTATTTTAATCATTTTTAAGAAAAGCACAAAATCTAAATTCTAAGGTTCGAGCACACAAACGCAGACTAAGTCGTTTCCGACACCACCTGAAAGCAACATCTCGCGGTGACTTCCCTGACTACAGCGTTTCATGAAGTATTTAAGTGACGCCCACTCCATTCTGGTAAGACTCTTTCCAGGAGGTGACGCTCACCAACCAAACTTCACATACTGATAAGGATCATATAGGCAACTATAAAAAGATCAGTGAAGTTCTCTCAAGACTATTTTCTGCGGGTTGATAATAACCGGGTGCTGTTCGTCTGACGCTTGTTATGCGTTCATGGATACACTACATAGGGGAAGAGAGTTGCAACCAAGTCAAAGAAAAGCGTTTCAGGTCTTCAGGTCAAGTCATTCAATAACTTTTTTAAAAAATACAAAAGGAAGAGGAAGGCCGGGTTACTATCTGTCTGATACCGCATACTTCCTTTTATCTTTGCGCAAACCGCCCATTATGCATGAGTGAGCTCTGCAATGCCCTCAAAGCTCTATTAACTTCTTAACAGTTGACAGCTCTGCAGAGCCTAATTCTGAGTAAAAAGTATTAAAACATCGCTGCGACGTTGCAAAAATTCAGCCTCGGTGAATGCAAAGTGTGATCAAAGTCGCAAACTGCTTCCTCGTTTGGACTTTGAAGAGAGCACAGCTGTGAGGTGGAAAACGTATCCGAGTTTTATGCGTTTAATTCATAAAAGAAAATGAACTGAATGAATGACAGACTTACCCCACTTCACTGGCGGACAGGCGCACACTTTGCACGTCTTTTCTTTTTCTTTTCAGCCAGCATTTGTGAGACGCACATCTGCACCAATATTTGACCTGACACATTTTCTTTCACTTTAAAACTTTTGCACTGGTGACTAAAAATCATTCTGCACACACAGCAACCGCGTGCACGCTTTCTCTCTAGCTCTCTCTTTGGATCTTCTCACTAACTTTCTTAATTGGAACACCAGAGATGTCCTCCTCAGCTCCACCATTCATACTGAGGTGGCTGCCAGACTTGCAGTGTAATACATTTTCGTATTTTTGGTCACACCCACCTCCCGCCAGTCCTCCCCTCTCTGCTGCACCAGAAGACGTAGCCTACCATAATGACTGGAGCTGTCAGTCATCAGTGCTAAACTAAACCACAGACACATACTGTAAGGCGCATTCATTCATTTAACAATGGTGGAAGGTACAAATGTACTTCTCACTGACCTTTACGAACAATGTGGTGAACTCACTGAGAATCAGAGATGAAGTTCACTCATCATGGGATGCTTCTTCTGCAAAAAACCCAAACATTTACCGGAATACTGGTTAGGACAGGGGAAAAAATCTGAAGTAAAGATCAGTTTTGTATAGGTAAATATGATAACTGACCTTGCTTAATATTTTTATTATGACGGCCTTCGTGCCATTTTTTCCACCCCTCTGGAAGTCCTAACAGTGTAAATCAAACCTAATGATGACTTTATTTGGCATTAGTAACATGAGGACATTAGGTCAAACAACTACAAAAGGTCAACATAACAAAGTTGATGACTGATTTCCACTGTGGTTTCTGTCCAAAAACAGGATGATGTAGAGGCCTCTTCTAATATTGCCCAACAACCTTGAAGATTTAATTTATTATTTAAACATAATTAAAATGTGAATTTTTTCAGCTGATATTAAACTTTAAAAAGACTTAAGATTTTACATGCATATTTTTCTGCACGAGAACTTACCTGGCTGGTGTTTTCGGTTGGTCTCATTAAAGATTTTTATTTAGTCATGACTTCAAGTTCTTGTTCCCACCCACCTGGGAGCCCCAGCCGAATTATTTGCAAGAAGCTACTAAAGTATCCAATTATTTGGCTAAAAAGTATATATGTCCGTTCTTGTACAGATCAACAAGTTTCAAATTTCAATTTATCCATCCAAAAATCATGGAAATTATAGCACTCATATCCTACTCAACAAACACTGAGGAGAGACATACTGTAAGATATAAAAACTATAGATTAAAATAAAACTATATTCCACCATAGACCAATAAAAGAAATAAAACAACCATTCAAATAATACAATAAAAAAAAAACTAGAACTGAAATTAAACTCATACAATGAGACAATCCACATCATCCACAGGCAGGAGATCATCATTCCGTCATCATCCTTCTTTTCTTCTCCCATGTTTCATATACTAATATTACACAACATTATGCAGATATATTAAAAGCTGGCATGCATTAAAAGACTGGGGAATTCAGCACATTTTCATGAACACACAGAGGAATTAAAAGCAGAAGTTGTGGCAAAAGCTGGGGTGACTTCCCTGCAGCTTGTTTCGTTTAGCTCTTGATGCCTTGCTCAAAAGTAGACATGGGCTATTAATAGAGGTGAAGAGGTGTCTTTCAAATGTCAACCAAACTTTTCCTCGCTCAATGGGATGGATATGACTTTATGTGAACACACTTTTGTAGTGAACCAAGATGATCCCTGCCCAAGTTTCTGCATAAACTCTAGGTGTGCTTAGATTTATTTAATTCATCTTAAAGTGCAAACTGTGTGGAAACACTGCTGCTTGTAGTGTTGAACTGGTGATGCAAAGTGGACGTTAGAGGATAGGGAAGTAAAGATGTGGTGTCATGTCGTGGATTATGAACTCCTCCCAGTACAGATGTTTCAAAATCTTTGTCCTACAAATGACCCAAATGTCATTTACTGAATTTCTACTCAAAATTCTGAGGGAAAGACAGTATGACTTCTGTATATTGGACAGAAATGTAGTAAATTAAGTGAGTAAGGGTGTGATACCAGCCCTAGATCAGTAGGTTGGGTCCAACACACGGAGTTTTAAGATAAATCTGGTTGATTAAGTTGATTAACAGGATAAAAAAACAGTAAACTTATTTTGTTGCACAACATTAGGTGGATTTTTCCTCAGATCTTTCTAATGTTTTCTAGTGAACCACAGGATTTTACTTCATCAGGTTGATACACTTTGGTTGAACGGGTAACAACAGGTCAAGGTCAGTGATGAGACACTGTTTCCATTCAAATTCAATAGTCTGACATTTTGGAAAATACGTTCATGCACTTTTCTGCCAAGACGTTTTTACATAATTATTAAACAAACTAGATATGATGTGTTAAAGGTGGGGTATGCGATTCTGGAGAAATCCAATATTTGGCTCGAGCAATATGTATTCCCCCCCCCCATATTTTTAATGACATTTAACAGGAGAATATGGTATATGAAGGTATTTCTGTAAAAAACGAAAAACGTAACAGAGTTGCTTGTGATAGAAGTCATTTAGCAGGTGTGGCATTGTTTAGCCTACAGTGCTGTGTTTTTAATATGCAATTAGTCTACTTAGCCTACATAGGCTTTTGATTTATATACTGCTGGTTAAGTGAAGGGGATTATGGCGTTGAAGATGATGTTAGGTAGTTACATGGCAACACCTGTTAAGGGCCTACACTATAATACTTCAAGTCAATACAACATCTCCGTATCAGTTTACTAGAAAGAGTAGCGTGTTAGAAGCTTTATTGTATTGCTTTTTGCAGTAAGCTCGAATTTTAAAAGTGTTGTAGTGCATTCTGGCTTATTGGCATGATAAAAAAAATCTCACAAAAGGCAGCGAGATGATGATTTCCTGTCCTGTGGTCAAAAAAAAGTACCAAAAAGTCCCAGAAAAGTCAGTCAGGAAAAAGCAGAGGCAGTCATATTTCAAAACAATTAAAATCACAAAACAAAGTGCTTGTTATAGTTCATGTTCATTGTACTTCGATGTCATCAATATTTACCAGGAGATTCATTTGTACACAGTTTTTCATCATGGATCTGTTTTTGTTTGTTTTCATTTCTCTTTGATTGCCTTTTATGTTGTGGTCACGTTTCAACATCAAACTCTAGTATCAATTAGTCATACAGGAATTTTACCAGTTAATTGAATGAATGGTACTGTGTGGAACTGAAAATCTTCAGACTCTGTTGTCTCAGCTCCTTTGATGTACTGAAAAGATTTCAAAGGACACAAAGGACATATTCAAAAAGGCCTGTTTTTTTAAAATCCTTTTCTTTACTGCTTTGCCACGTTACACTCAGTTGTCTCCCTGGTGGTCCAGTCAGGCTGTGGTTTTATAAGGAAGCTGCAGAAAAAGTCCTTGAAGATGTAAGTGTATGAAAAGTAAGTTTTGTTAAAACAAAATGCAGTTCAATACTTAGTGCTCCTGGGTGTGAAGTTCAGACGTGAGAAAAGCTACAAGGTTGGACGGCGTGTTCACTGTGACACACTCGGCTTATTGTGGAAACAAACAGCAGGATTTTTTTCCTGAAGGCAGTGCTCTTTTTCCCACAGGCACAATACAGTTATTCCTTACAAACACTGAACTCAGTCAAGGTTTCCAAACACATGCCTCTGTGTAGTCTGAGACAAAACACAACTCCCACATTCTTACACAATCTTACATTCTGTTTACTGCTTACAAATCTGATCCAGAATGACTTACAATGACTTAAACAATGCAAAAGGCTCGCCTTCAACATCAGCAGTGTTATTGATTCAGTGATAGATAAAAGGGACAAACTTCCTAATCTTGACAGCTAGAATGACTAGATAGCTTTTCACCTTTTGGCAAGTGTAGGTATTTCACTTGGTATGCAATGTAGTTTCTTTTTGTTTCTTTTTTAGCATCACTGTGCTCCACAACAAGATAACACCTGATAAATGTTTGCTGCTGCAACAGGGTACGCAAAGATAAAATGTGGTAGGCATTACGTTACTTGATAGTAGAAAGGAAGTCTGCTATTCTTACAGCAAAAACAACATTAGCAAGAAAGCATTAAGCTCAAGGCAGAGCTGAAGTTGAACTATTTTTTTAATGTGTGTACTGGAAGTGTAATTCTCACCAAATTTAGTTTTCAATCAATAATTTGGACTGCAATGCTATTTTAAGCATGTGCTCAAACATTTTTGGATATCCAAGGACCCAGTAGTGGGCAAGCTACCTCTAGCTAGCAAGCCAATCCCCAAGATTAGCAGTTAGCAGTCTTAGCGGTCTTCTCTCGGCAAGCCCTTTGGTAACTGTAGCACTGATGTTACAGATCTTGCCACACTTGATTAAATAAGTTATATATATTTTTAATGAACTGAGTGTATAGATGTCAGCAAGAACACTGTTGTCCCAAGTGTATCCTCCTATTCATTTCAGATCTGACATCACAGTTAAACTTGTCAAGTACAATCACCCAAAGATGGGAGTTTGACCTTGGCGTACTCTGTATTGAGAAAGGTGGACTCGCAGATGAGTGAAATGATGAAAAAGGCTGTAAAAACCACCATAAATCCTTGGGCTTAGCTATGGCCAGTTGAAATTTTGACCTGCCAGTGCTTCTAGATGAGAAGTCAGAAGATCATTGAAATCACTCAACAGGGCCTCAACCTGAGAAAATCACCCTGACTTTTTCTGAACGCAGCTGCCACACGAGTCACATTGGTATCAAACATGCTTTCTGTTTCAGTGTCATTGAGTGTTATCTGCTGGTGTTTTTTATTTAGACAGCAACCACAATGGAATAACTAGATAGTCAGCTTTAGTTTACTTTTACTTTCACTCTTATATCATGCATCCCTCTTTGACTCCTCTTTTAATCCCAATCCCTAGTTTCAACCATCTATCAAAACAGGCGGATGCCACTTTGAGTGGGTTTGAGAGGGGAAATTGAGAAATAAGACTTAAACGCACATTTTACAAATGTGTGCCCATGAACAACCTGAATCTTGTAATGAGCTGCAATTACCTAACTGCTTTAGACTAAGCGTCTCCTTGTCAGCGCAAGGCATTACTTATCCATTAAAATCTGCAATTTTTCCTCTTTAGTATTTAGCCATTAACTTGGAACAGTGTGGCCCTCCAGCATCACAAAAGCAGGGATACAAGTAGCTCATACAAGTACAGGAAAGAAGACGAGTCCATTAAATGGCTTTCAGTGGAGACACCAGGACTATTAAAACAACCAGACTTTGATCATCTTAAAGACACCCTCTAGCTGTTCCAGTTCCTGTCAGCCCCGGACTCTCCGTTTATTGGTTAATGTCATGGTACATTTCACTGGATTGTTTGTTAAGGCATGCTGACTGAAATGATCACGTGTTTCCAGGAAACCACACACACATTATCAGCAAGCTAAACACACAGCAAGACACTGAGACTGGTTATCTTACAAATTACAATGTGATACTGGAAACCCAGTCAAACATGATGCTACGTGGGTGGTATGTTGGCATAGTGAGAGAAGGGAAGTCAGTAAAGGTTAGGGATGTCACTGTACCATAAATTTAGTATTTGATAACTATATACCAGAGACATGCCATGATTCTCGACACTACGTTAAACAACAAAACAATAAATCCCATCTACTTTTGTACTTTTTTTAAATTATCAGGTATAGCTGAATAACTATAAAAAATTAAATAATTTTTTTAAAACAACAAACAAACAGCATAGTACAACCAGTAGTTCAAATTTACCAACATGGGGACAAACCATTAGTTGGAAATATTTACTGAAAACACTAACGATATAACAACAGATGACACAGACTGAACGGTAAGGACAGCATCCTAGAAGTACAAGCTATATCTACATTACGTTAGCTTAAACATGGTCTAGCCTTTAGGTGTTGCAAACTTTGTATGGAACATACCGGTAGTTGGCTAGGCGACACAGCAATGCCAGCAGTCGCAAACAAAAATAAGGATTCTGCCAAGTATGCGACTCTTATTGTTTTTCTCTTGGACGAATCGAGGAGGAGCTTTTGCTGCAGCTGCAGTTGTGGCCATGTGTTGGATCCCCATTAACATTACCTATGGTAGCTATGGTATAACGTTACCGAAGTGTTTTCAGAATTTTGGTCTATCTAATTATCGGTTCTCATTACATCCCTAGTAAAGGTGGCAGGGTTCCTAATAACAAGCTTCGACCTAAACCCCAGTAGATTTGGGCAATATGATGGTATTTACTGTGCAAGAGTAGCAATGCATCATCTAGTAGTGATTTGGCAATATCGTTTCTACCGCGGGGTCGATACCTCATTGTTTCTGCTAAATATGTTAGAGGCTGGCTATGTAGCAAATCTGGGTTAGATTCTCATGTTCTCGCGATATCACGATTCACGCTTGATATCGCACATCCAGCTGCCTCGCAAGGTACTGTGGTTTGGGTAGCAGGACTGCTTACTACATTCCCACGTTATGTGAGTGTGACAGTAGGTGGTAGCAAAGCTGGTTTGCCAACCATCACAGAAGAAGAAAGTCACAAGAAAACATGAGGGAGGACAGTGAGAATGTTAATACAAAGCAGGAGTTGTTCTTGTTTGTATGGCAGTTACTAATTAAAGAAGAAAATAATCAACGGTGATGAAGTATAGTACGGTTATTTTAAATTGAATTTACACAACAATTACTACTTGCCTATTACACATTCAGCGGACATGGAGCAACATTATCATTCATGTTGAGTGTCCTAAGGGAAATACCAGTAGTCACAGACAACTGATACAGTATGTAAAGAATAAACAGCCTTACAGATGAGAAAATGCAGCATTGGTGTTCCGGTGGACACAAGAAACGTGTCAGGTATCCACCCTCAGGGTGCTGATAAAAGTGATGAAAGGCAGGAAGTGTACTTGAAAGACATAACAGTCGTAACCACAAAATGTCTTCTTGTGGCAAAAAATAAAAGTCCATGAAGTCCACATCTAAAAGTTTCTTTTAAACCATAAAAAGTATGTCATGTCTGGTTGCTATTTTTGGGCCTTTTCAAGGTTAGAATGCTCAGAAAACCCTTCAGAGGTTTTCCTTTAATACTTTGTTCAGCATAAAGCACAATGGTGTTTAAATGTGGGCGGACCAGCAAATTCAGAGCTTAAAAGATGCTTCAAATCCTCTGTTTTGTCTAACCAAACCAGGGGAATTAGCTTAGGTATGAGGAAGAGTAGACTTACAACAGAAAGAAAATACATTGTGGATCCACCATTATAACCTACTTTTTGTGCAGCTAAATGTAATGCCCTTTGATGAAACTGATGAAGGCAGTTCAAATTATTACATCAGCTCTGAGTACATCAAACCCTTTGGCATCTAACCTCAGTGCAAATTAAACAAAGGAAATACAAACACATTTCACCGTCTAGAGAGTTTGATCTGAGTGTGAGGAGCTGCTCTGTGTGTTGCAGCTCTGTGAGGAGGGTGTGGACCACTTGTTTGTTCGGATGTTTTCCATTTGCTTTGGAATGTTCTCAGAGCTGTTGGTTAGAAATGATCTAAGACTCAGCTGAACACAAACTTCACAACCTCCCACACACTACAATACATTAGGGTCTCCATACTGAGATAGCCTTGAAAATCCAAGATTTTTGAACAACTTTAAGGGAGGAGTTATCAAAGTCTGACAGTGTGAGACCCTTTATCCAAATCACTATATCCAAATCACTATATAATAACTCAGGTTTTAATGTAGCTATCATAATTGCCTCCACGAACTGTGTCACAGTCTTTGCTGCAGCTTCAACTACTGACTGTGTTGATAAGAGGGCCAAAATCTAATAACTACTTAACTTAACAGTGTTTTTTTAAGACCACTGGCATGTACCTATCCCTTTAACCTCACGAAGTAACTTTGCCTCAAGTTTCTCCATCCTCACAGTTCAACAACATCTGGGCTAAGGTGTAGAAGTTTGACTCCTCAAAATTTAATGTGAGAAACAGCCCAAGAAATGGTCATTTAGATTTTGGTGACGATATGGAATTTCCATCATCATAATGTTTTAGGCACTTGTGTTATGCATTCATGCACAGGTAGGAAAGTCCCACAGTCTTGGGTTTCAAAGTTGTTGGCTAAACACAACACTGGCATGCAACAGTATGAGAAAATCCAACAGCATCACTTAACTGTGCCAATGTATTCAAGACAACGCCCTGACACTGTGGACAATATCTGATTTCATTAGCAATTATGGCCATTTATGTCATCACTAGCTGTGACTGTAGGCGTGTACTGCTGCTGATAGCATTTCTTGGACTTTTCTAAATTTTAGTTTGACCACTCAGATTACTTCTGTAGAATACCTTTGTGGTCTATAATGTGTGATTCATAACTTAAACTTGTGTTGCTGTTTTAAAGAAGATTTATGAACAAACTATTAGAGGCTAACAGATTTGTTTCAGGTTCTTTGTTACAAAGACATCGTCTATGCACTTATGTACCCGGATACAGACTGTATATTTGCCCCTAAGTTGATATGTTGATTATCAGTGGCAGCCTCCCTAAACATGACCTAGTCAGTACATTAAAAGCAGTCTTGAAGTGCTGACTTGGCTCCCTCTGGCCAGATCTTGATTTCCTCCACAGAAGGTTGTGTTCAGGTGAGCAGGGATGGTTTAAGGTACAAAGATAGAAGGGGGGGGGGCTACCTTGAATCCATTCATAATGTTTGTGTAGGTCATGTCCAAGGTGTTAACCATCCCTTGTAACAAGTCCACATGTTGGTAGTAGTGTGAAAGGAGCGTCCTCATGTTTGGCTGTCTGGCAAACAACCTGGTAGCTGTTGTTTACAGAGACAATTCTTCTATAAGCCGGCATCCTGTGGGGAAGTTTTCCTCTTTCGAAAGCCTAATATTTTGTGTTGACAAGCATTTTCCTAATACAAATGCATTGTTTAAAACACTAGTACAGATTGTTGGTGCTCTCCCTAACACTTCAACAGTTAGCAGTTTAAGATGCTTTTTAAACTGATTCCAGTTTAATCTGATTCCAGACTGTTAGCAGCTGGCCCCCTACCTAGCTAAATTGAAATACGGAATGTCAAACAACTTTCTATTAAACCTTAAAAACTCATACGTCATTGTACATAGGTCCACTCACTACAGATTTCAAATCATAGCAAACCTAGGCAAATTGGCAACTTAAGCTAAACTCTCGGCCAGAAATCTAGGGGTAGTTTTTCAGCAGGACTTTGATCCCCATGTAAAGACAGTTGTCCAGTTATGTTTTATAAATACAGCCACCTTTAAGTATTTTATTTTTATCCATAGATTTGTCCAAATCAGCATGGCTATGTTGACATTTTCTGTCACTTTTAATTTCTTTTGAGATTTAAAACACAGTAATAGGATGTTTCAGATTCACAAAGCAATTTTAACGCATTGTTTGTTTTTGTATTTAACTCTTTAAGTGTAACAGACAAACACACATAAGGAAATCTAAAAGACAAGTTTTTACCAAGTGCAAAAGTTGAGTAAATTCATCTGGGTCTTATCGGCAGAGGAAACGTCCTTATTACAAACATACCACTGGAAATCTAGGAACTATTCATGTGGGGGAACCACCCAAAAAGCCCACCCACAGCCTGTTTTGATACTGGACTCACTACAAAACGACCTTCATCTTAACCAAAGCCAGGGCTCAATGTTAAACTTTTTTTGCAACTGGCCCCACCAGGCCAGCTCGTTTGAAACTTACTGGCCCTCCTTCAAAAAGTTATTTATCAGTGTTACAACAAAACCGAAGACTTAAAAGTTATGCTATACTGTTAACATGTTTAATCAGTTATTAAATACATCCTGGATATAAAAAAAGCAAACTAAAATGTAATCACAGTTAAAATTACAAAAATAAAACAATTTACTTAAAACAAAACATACTAACAGACTCAAACATGACATGCTTTCTGTCCTGCTGACAGCCATTTGTTATAAAAAAAAATGTACACAGAGCAGCGGATACAAGTCGCCTCTATCCTGATTGACAGGTCGCCATGGTAGCGACCAGTCAATCACAAGGTTGTCTCGCCCAAAAGCATATGCTGCATTATTGTATATTTCCTCCTAAATAGGACCATAATTTACTCAGAGAAAATCATGTTGTGTTGAAGAATACTTGAAACTAGCGACTGAGACCATAAAGTCATTATGAATGTGTTTACTAATAATTCAGCTGAGAAATAGCAACATTTAAACATTGTCACTTGATTGAGATTAGAAAACAATGGAAGGCAGCGGACGTCCTGATTACCCGAGAACTGTCTCATGGGGAAATATCACAAAAACACAGAATAAACCACAGTATTCATGAAGTGTGCCGTTACTTTTCTCTTTTATTGACTTGCCTTTGTCTTCCCGTCCTCACAACACAGTGACTTGAACTCACGAGAGCCCCTGTGCATTGGTACAAATAAGCCAAATCCTTTGATATTGTACTGACCAGTCCTTTCTGTCCTTGTTTGGCGGTGAAGAAAAGTTGTCTGCTGCTGGACTTTTGAGCAAGTGGTACCCATCAAAAAAGTCTGCATTCTGGATTTGTTGTACCACAAAAATGGCACATGTACTGCATTGTTACTGCAGCCTAATTTTATTAATATTGTAAAAAAAACTAAATAAAAATATTATATTACAAAACTCCAATATTAGTTATTCCCTTTTCTAATTGCTTAGAAGGAAAAAGAATTCCTGTATTTTCCATAGAGTTCTTCTCAGAGATAGGGCAGCCATGCACAAGACCTATTATGGTCACATCTTTCCCCACTTGCAGCACACACCTTGAGGTGTTACAGCTAGAAATCAGTGATCTGTCCTACCTGCGCCCGCAGTGGGAAGGTAGGCTATGAATTGCATCTCTGAGAGGTTACTAGCCAGTTGACTAGTACTGAGCATCAGGATCAAAATGCTTGCAGAGGGAAGCTCTGGAGTGTGTGTGGTCCGGATGCAGAGCCCAGCAGGATGGGTTCCAGCCTCAGCAGGTCTCTAAGAGGGATGCCCAGCTGGCTGCTACGTGCCAGCAAATCCCCCAGTGAGCTGCAGCCTGCAAGGAGAGAAGACAGAGCTTTAGAAGAGTTTAATGTCACAGTCTGGAGTCAGTTTCGTTCTGTTTGAACAGAATATGGTGGGTTAGGGCTCCGCTAAAGGAGACTCATTTATGTAATTTGATGAACGTAAGTCCACTATGTAGAAGAAGAACATCTGAACTTGGGGTTGTACTAGTTTCACAGTAAAATGTCCCCTGCAACTTATTTATTATTATATATAACATTATTATATCATACTGACGTAAGCAGCATTTTACTGTTCTAGCTGGTTGAGTATAGGAGTGAGACTTTTAAGCTGTAGTAAGTTACATTCCTGTTGCTGTGTATGAACAGTATATTGAGTGTTTACATGCAAGTGTAGACAGGTGAAGCTGTCCAGTTCAGTGTGAACATGTCTTACCCTCCAGCTGTGTATGTGTGTTCCTGAGGCAAGGGATGGAGCGGTACACCAGGAAGCAGGCCAATGCGGTGGACTGGGCGTCCTTAGGAAGGGCCTCGCCCCTCATGTAGGACCTCAACACTGAGCTGTTGTCTAGGTGAGAAAACACACACACACACAGCATACATGTATTTTTAATTCTTTTTTGTATAATAGGTGTACCTACAGCTGTGACTAAACTAAATATATAGGGCAACAAATACAAGACAAATTATCTGCATTACATACTTATTATAAGGCATTAATCTCTATGTTTGTTTAAATATGAAACGGAAATGAACAACTATAAAATATTTTTTATAAGACTGGGTAATTCTCTCTTTCTGCAGGCCGCTGTCCAGTATCATCCTCCCTCACACAAACAAGTATTTAATTAATTTCAAAGAATTCCATTATCATCATTTGGAAATCTGCATGACCTCAGGTATATTTCAGTCTACAAACACTGTAGCACTGACTTCTGAGAAAGAAAAATGGCACTGAGAACAGATGAGTAGAAACAAGAATCATAAAAAAATAACAAGCATAGATGCAGACACATATTTCATTCATGGGTGAGTTCCAGAGAACAGCAACATTCCTGATGTTTGAGGTCAAGTTAGTTTGGTTTGCCTGTGAAACATATGCCAGAGCCAATAGGCTTCATGAAACACAGAAGCAAAGGCATGTTAGAACCATTTACATGATCACAGCCTCTTCCAAATACTTCACCTGTTTCCCACGCCCTCTCACTGTACATTTGTGTGTGTGTCTGCACGTAGGTGATGGAATGTGTGCTCGATTATATGCACAGTTTTATTTCTAAACTAAGAAATGATTGTGCTACAACCTGTACAGAAAAAAAAACAAGCTGAAACACATTCAGCATGTGAAAGCTCAACCAGTGACATTGCTGTTCAACAGAGCCAAACATTTTTTTAAAGTAAATTAACTATGTAAAGTGATGCTCGGAGTTTCCTGTTTGATCATTGTATTTATGTAGTTCCATTTACTGTAATGGAGTGCGGAAGTTCTGGCGGTCAGAAAGTTTGCAGTGGAAAGAGCATTACACATATTTGTTAATCATTGCTGTTCTATATTTTTATATTGTCAATTTATAGATTGATGTACAAAATATTCTCTTCCGTTGCAATATGGCTGCACAACACAAACCACAGTAATGCACAAGTAAATATCTGCCACATTGTTTCTTTCTCTGTATTATTTTTCTCTATTCTTTTATTAGTCTTATTTCTTTCTACATTTATTTATGTCAACTGTGTGTTTGTCTACACATAGCACCTTATCACAAAAGCAAATTCCTCATATGTGTAAAACACTACTTGCCAATAAAGCTCCTTGATTCTGATTTGCTAGATGTGTGTTATAGAAAATGAAGAGATTCCAGATTCTCTTATTCGGCATTCTTCACGCTGTCTTCCCTCTGATCTCTACCGGCATCAGAAAGTCTTCATGTGTAGTAACATTTCTGAGGCAGCGCACATTAACCACAGCATAGCCTACTGTGTAGCTACGGAGCTTCCACAATTATCCATCATCCCTCTTGGCCCTCCTCACCTTTGAGCCAGCTGTCCAGTGCTACATCCACCATGTTCTTCATGACAGGCAGAAACTCGGAGGGGAGCAGTGCGTCGTGACGGTTAGTAGGACCCCGCAGCAACCTGCTGTCCCACAACTCCACCACCAGTCGCATCTGCCACAGGGGGAAGGTCTGCAGCAGGTCACCCCGACGCAGAGCACTCACTGCCTGAGACACCAACGACAACAAAGGTTAACATAACATACCACTGGCAGAGCAGATTTTTCTTTTAGCGGTGGCAGTTTCCATCTGTTAATGTTTGTGTCACATAATTCAAAACTTTAAAACCAGGTTTCCACTACATTTGATGGTGAATTTGGGAATTGACAAAGGAATAACTCGTTAGATTGTTGGTGATTCAGATCAGGGATTTTTGCCACCGGACCTTTTTTTAGGTCATTAATATGGTATTATTAATTATTGGTATAACTTTCATTTCTGTAGTTTGTTATGTTGTTCAGGGTGTTGGTGAGTGATTAAACTGGAATTATGTTTCTCTGGGCTAAAGATAAGCAAACGTACATGGGTATGTCTTTTATACTTGTAGGGACTGAGGGTATAACATGAGTGTCCGCTACGAAGCACAATCCTATTTACAAAACCCTAATGTAAAGAAATCTCTGAAGAAATCAGAAGGCAGAAATCAATTTTATCCCAACAATAGACAAATCACCACATCCTTGAAACAAATGTGAAAGAATTTGGGTTTATAAACATAATATTGAAGGGACAATGACAAGATGGGCAACAATATTAAGTACTGTGAAGTTCCTGTGATCACTTCCAGTACTATGATGAAATGTAACTACACCCAAACTCTGACAGAGAAAATGTCCCAATAATCAGCTTGCTTGATGCGCAGGTCTGCATTGTTGAGATATGGCGGGGGACATGTTGTTCTTCTGCCAGCCAATGCAACACTCTTCTCTGTGTAGGTTCGCAAAGACATTTACATGCATCTCCACAGAGGCATAATCCCAGCTTTAGTCATGTAATGCTTGTATTTTGGTCTTAGTAACAGTATGTATAAGAGAAGGTAGAGATACAATATGTTCATAGATAGGAGTATATCTGGTGTAGCAACAGGTAAAGCTGAAACATTTCCATCAGATTCTACTGGTTTACATTTCAATATACTTTCCTGAACTAATGTTCACAGGGGTAATATTTTATCTTGTAATCCACAAATTGGACAAGGTCTACATTTTTCCAAATCATTCTCTAAAGAATTTACATGTTTAAATTGATTTCCCAACTGAGAGGTAGCTGTCGGTAATGTAATTACACTACAAATGCTGAAACAGTTAATAAGAAGGACCAATTAAAAGGTTCAACAGTATCAGCACACAACTCAGTGCATGCGTGTGTGCTTGTGTGTGTTACCTGCTCAATAGCTATATACGTGGGAAGCATCTCTGGACATTCCTGTGTCACACATTCGTACAGCATGGCCGAGAACAACACTAGAGTATCCTGTCTCTGCAAACACAATACAAACTGAGTGAGCATAGATTACAAAAATTCTCTCTAAAAAGACAGTCTGACAATATCTAGGTGGGTCAATGACAAAGCTCAAATGCCCAAGTTCATTTAGGTTCGTTTAGCATCTACATTTTTTTAGTTTGAATGATTTAGTAAATACTATATTCTGCTGCTTGTTTTGGTGTGTTACAGTTTAAAGTTCTTGATTAGAATTAATTTTCTTTTTTCAAATTCATGTCTCTATATTTAGCGTTTTGGTATTGAGGACGCTATAGTTAGGGGTCCAAGCCCGAGTGGGCTGGGAACCGCGAATGCAAAGCATCGCGGTTGCCTGTACCAGCGGTGCAGGAAC
>JAPMOB010241700.1:0-20661 GCA_029875015.1 Lepomis gibbosus
AGGGTTGCAGGGGGGCTGGAGCCTATCCCAGCTGACATTGGGCGAAAGGCGGGGTACACCCTGGACAGGTCGCCAGTCCACCGCAGGGCCACATTCAGACAAACAACCACTCATACTCACACCTAAGGACAATTTGGGAGACACCAATTAACTTAGCCTGCATGTCTTTGGATGGTGGGAGGAAGCCAGAGCACTCGGAGAGAACCCATGGGGACACGGGGAGAACATGCAAACGCCACACAGAAAGGCTGGGGCAACCAGGGTTTGAACCTTCTTGCTGTGAGGCGACAGTGCTAACCACTGCACCACTGCGCCGCCCCCAGACAAATGTTTTCAAGTAATAATCATACATGTTACGTGCAGTGTACATGCATATAGTCAGTGTTTGGTTTGGACCCACTCTCTAAGCTTTCAAAGGTAGCAAAATGATTTGGTGGTGATTATACATGAAAACATAACATGAACATTATATTCCATTTCTGACATCAGATACTCCTAAATCTTACACACTGGACTGTTTATACAATGTAAAGCTACTAATCACATTCACCGTTTATATCTCTAATCGCATTTGGACATTCCACGTATTTTGATTTTGTATTTTCTGATCTATACCAGCACAACAATCACACTGAGGGTCATGTTCCTCTTGATCTCTGAGATAGAGGAAATAACAAAATATTGTGGTTGTTTCCCATGATATCAGCGTGTTGTTGTTTTCCATAGTGGATTCACTTGTATTGCTGCAAAATTGCTGTAAATAATGTCTAAACCAGAGTCATCAGATCATCCAGGGTGCTCTTGCAACATTTACCACAGAGCACAAGCTGTCAAAAATTAAATCAATGACCAATAACACTCCACACATGTGCAGATAGAGATTATCACTACACTTTCACTGTTATTTATCTGGCAGCATTTTTGTGCAAGACACTTGTTTGGTTTGACATTTAATCAAATGTCTCGTAAAAAAAAAAGTTGCTAATTGTGCTAAAATCTGAGAAATTAATAAAAAAAATTAAAGAGAATAATCACTCATCCGTCTAAGACAGACTATGGAAATACCCTTGCATGTATGTATTATCAAATATCACTCTGTGTTTGGTGGCTATTGTTTGCTCCCTTTTAACTTTATAAGCCAGAGCGTATCTTTCACCTTATATGGTAGGGTTTTTTTGCAATTCATGCAGCTATAAGTTACTATTTGCTATTTAAAATAATTTGAGCACTAGTTGCTTGTTAATCACTTATTACAGGTAACACTGCTAAGATTGCTTGGAGGGAGATGAAGTGTAATGTGAAAAACAACCTGTGTGAATCTCAGGTTCAATGCCAATAACAATGATAACAACAGGAGCGATTAGAGTCTGACCTGGAGACACGGTTGACAATGCAAAGAAAGGCTCCCAGGGGCAAGATGGAGATCAGGAACCAGGGGAAGACAATGCCCACCATTCCCAAGCAAAACAGCACCAGGGTCAGGTTCTGCAGCAGCATTTCAGCTTGCATGGTGAGACGCACATCAACTTTGGAGAGGAGATACAATATAAATCAGACACAATGCGCGGAGTTGGATCAATCTATCTCTATATGTGAAGAAATCTTGTTTGTATGTGTCCCCCTAAGTGTCTTTTTTTAAACAAAAGACATAATGGAGTGTGCAAAAATGTTATGCTTGGAAACAAAGTGAACTATTCAAAAAAAACAACATAAATCAACACATCAAGGAAAGACATTAGTGAAGTGGATAACAAAAAAACACTCGCTAGGCAAAATACTCAGAGTGAACACTGTCTTGGCACTACACCTTGTCAACCAGGGTGACTTCACTGACTGAGAGCTCTCTTGGGGGAAAAAGTTCCCAGTCAAGACAAATCAAGCCTCACCCTCATCCATGTCCCTGGAGAAGCGGGTCAGGATACGACCCAGAGGTGTTGTATCAAAAAAGTGCATAGGGCTGAGTAGGAGGCGGCGGAACAGCTTGTCGTGGAGCGTGGAGGCAGCCTTCACTGTGCACTGTCAACACAAACAACAGCCGTGTTTGAACATGAGACCTGACACGTGTAAACAAACAACTTTAAGAAACATACGGAAGGAATCAGGGCTTAGATAAATAGACAGTTGGAAGACAATTGTCTGTCAGTGTGCTCAGCCTCAAACACCAAAACACACAATGGATAAATTTAGTGGCAATGTAGTCTACAGAGTTGCAAATGCTACCTCACCATATGCTAGGCATGTGCACAGTTGTGGGTAGTTATTTTTTTCCCCCGCCCAAGGCAAGCTGTCAAATCTTCATTTATAATTAGTTTCTGGGAGGCTGACATAAAGGTCATGACCTAATGAGCAAAAGACATTTCACCAATTGGACAGAAATTACATGTGGCAGCCGAGAACAAATTAATTCTATTAATGGAATATTCAACACTCCCAAAGATCTCATCACAGCTAGGGGTAAAAAAATGAAAAAAGATTAGCCATCTTTGAAAAATTAGCAATTTCAAGTGGCACACATTAACGTGGGGACCTAACCTCTGCAATGCAGTGTCAGGATGGGTTAGCTTGAAAACGAGGACGCATACCCGAAGGGGCACTGACATGCACGCACACACATCCTCCCTTTCTCTCTGCCTCTTTGTCTCTCTTGCACTCACAGACATGCACACACACTCAAACACTCAAACACACACACACACACACAAACGCTGAAAGCTGTGAGACATGGTAGTGGACAGATAAATGGATTTGGCCCACAGGCATTTTCAATTATAGCTCTGGAATCATGAGAGCATGAACAAATGACAATAAAGACAATTAGGGGGGGAGCAATGCTTTACTGTACACCAATAATATATAACTGTTTCATATTCCTTTCAAACACCAATATCGTTTTAAAGTTCAGCAGTGATTAAAAGGACAAAGTGTGTGACAGAAGGAGTGGGGGTCTCCGAGGAAAACACTGGGGGAAGCTTACCTTCACAAACACCAGCCCTCGCATTGTCTTCAGCAATAAAGCAGCTCCCATGGATACGACATAAACAGTTGAATAAAACTGAATATGAGGGTTGAGTCTCATGCTGTTGCTAGCCATCGTTTCATTCACCAAGATTAATGATGTGTTCTGAGGGCAGATGGAGCAACAAATTACAAAGACTGAGAAGAGAAATCACATTTCCCCCCTATGTAGAAATTTTGCCTCTAATGAAATTGAGAAAAGCACACTTTGGCATACAAAAAGTACATGAAAATCAGTAAGTTCAATGATGTTTACTATTCCAAGCACATTTCTCAATAGCAGCCACCGCCTGCTTTGCTGCACATCTGTTTTCTCTATGCTAGTGCTTGTTTTTAATTAATGCATTAATAAAAGTTTACCATGATGCCGTTACTTTTTTAATCATGCACATTCAGATTAATGCTCAGTCGGCTACCACAGCTCACTGAAGAAAAGTAGTTATTTTTCCATTGGGAGCCAAATACACAGCAAAAAGAGGTGTCTATTATAGTAAAGCAGGACTGTCTCCGAACTCACCCCACTGCCCTGCCTGATCCAGTAGCTCAGCCACCAATTACTGAAGGCTATGCTGCCTGTGGTGGAGAGGAAGAAGAAGACATTGATGATGAAGACTATTGGACCTCCTGCTGCTTTGATGTAGGCACCATACACAGACCAGGCGACTGCACCAGAGCCCTTCTCTTCAGCTTTCATCAGTTGCTCTGAATAAAAGATGCAAGAGAGCGAGCAAGGAAGAAGTTATGTGTGAACCATACTCAAGGAAAATAAGCATTTAGGATTCATTCTACATGTGGAGCATGAAAAGTGGCAGTGTCTCTCACCTCCCTTCATGTTCTCCACCTTTGGTCCGACCTTGACAACATCAACAACACTGTCAGCCTTTTTTGCACATGGCTTCTGCTGTTTGCTTTTTAAATTCTCTTTCACCACATTCTAGGAGACAAAAGGCAGACAAAAGAAATGAGTTTTAAAACATGCCACCGCCACAAATCACAACAGCAGTAACAACAAGACCCTGCAAGTCATTTAAACAGAGATATCGGTGACAGGGTCTTTAGCAGCTCACCAGTAAATCAATGCATGCATAAATAATGAAAAGCCATGTATGCATTAACATTTCCCAGCTATTGGGCCTGCCTTTCTGGCCTTATGAATTATTCAACTCGTAATGTTCAGTGTTATTGTGCAGTGGGGGCAAAGATGCCTAATTCAAAAGAGCTGGCCTGGTGCCTCATGTGCCCCTGGCCTTACCTCCTGTTGCATGCTGTTGAATAGGGTGGCATAGTCATGCTCTTTACCCATTAGCTGAGCATGGGTCCCCTGCTCGGCAATCTGCCCATCCTTCATCACAACGACGTTGTCACACTCAGAGAGATACTAAAAAATAAAAAGATTTTAAAAAACACAGACAAAAAGCAAGGATTTAATGTTGCAGACTTTAATCAGCTAATCAAGGTTGCTTTTTGAACTACTTTAAAGAAGCAAAAACGTTTATGACTGACAAAAGGGAAGGGAAAAACTGAAACTACAAAAATATACATCCATTATTTTTGTTAGTATGCTTTAGGAAAAGTGATTTTGAAGGAAAATTTGCTTCATTAGAAATTTACTGATGGTCCCCCACCTGCAGCTGGTGTGTTACAAAGAGCACCGTCTTGTCTTTGGCAACACCCTTGATAGCTTTATGGAAGACATGGGACCCCACACAAGCATCAATAGCGCTGAGAGGATCATCCAGGAGAAGTATAGGCCGTTCACTGTAGAGGGCACGTGCCAGGCTCACTCTCTGTCGCTGCCCTCCACTCAGGTTGGTACCTCTCTCTCCAATCTAGAAAGACAAAAAACATGTCAGCATGTAAAGACACATTTTATTTAAAAAATCATCACTGAGAAGCAGATCTACTAAAGATACCTCAGTCATGTCTCCATATGGCAGCTCTGCAAGATCTGGGAGAAGACAGCAGGCTTCCATAACAGCATTATATCTGAGAAGAAAACAATGAGGAAATGCGTTAAATTAGGGATAAATTTCAACCTTTATTTCTTTTGTTCTGTATAACATCAGTATACAGCAGTTGACCTTACTTTTCTTGGTCATACTCGTTTCCAAACAGGATGTTCTCCCTCAGTGAGTCATTGAGGATCCAGGCTTGTTGTGACACGTAAGCGAAGCCACCACTGGCAGCTACATTACCTTCTAACAGGGTCATCTGCAACACCAAAACAGAAGGTTGGAAGAAGATAGAACACTTAATACGATTCCTTTTCAAACTGTAGGCTGTTTTTTGGCATTGTGTGAATAAAAGGTTCAAAAACACTAACGCTATCCTTGTTGCTCATATCTGTGCCACCTGAAAAGGAAGCTACAACTGAGCAATCCAGTTGAATCTCACCTGTCCAAGTAGAGCAGTCAGAAGAGAGGTTTTTCCACTGCCGACACCTCCACAGATTCCAACCAGTGAACCCTAGAAAGGGAGAAAAACAGTGGCATTGTGGGAATTACACTGCAAAACTAAAATCTTAGTAAGATTAGTTATCTTAATTGAAGGCAAAATATACTGTTTTTTTCTCTGACAAGATATTTCTTCTTACCAGGCAGCTTTTATGTTAGAGAATTTCACTTGTTTCAAGTTTCTTTGGCCTTAACTAGCAAGTGAAATATTCTTGTTCTGTTGGCAGACAATTTTGGTTTTTTAAAGTAATATTTCCCCAATTTCATTGCTTTTTTTCTTGTTTTTGAGAGCTCAGTTTTTGCAGTGTAGATGAGACAGGCAAAGGTTTATCCAACTCCTTCTATAAAATTGTCATTAATCCACTCCATGTATGTGCTTACCTTCTTAATACGAAGGTCAATGCGGTGCAGGGTCTTGTGCAATGGAGGTCGTATGCTTTGAGTGGAGGAGATGGTGCTTTGTGGACTCTCCTGCTCCATATTTGTGAGGAGACTTTGTGCATTGGGACCTTCCTTGTTCTCTTTGCTGTCTTCTGTCGAAATGTACAGGCTAAGCTTCTCCCTGCGCAGCACGCGCTTCATCCCTCCTTGCTTCTTGTGAAGCGGGTTAGGTTTTGCAGCCGGAGAACGTGCCTTTTCCCAAGCCAATGTGGCGTCCTGAAATTCCACTGCATTGCTTGGATCCTCCATCTTGACCAAAACAACCTCTCTGTCATCCATCAAAAACAGCCTCTGTAAAGACAGACACATTGGGTTACTTGGTAACATACTCAATGTTGTGCTATGTCCAAAACACAGAATGCCTCAAGCCTTTTTGTGCATTCGTGGGAGAAAGGTTTGCTTACTTAAACCTAGCTGATTCTGTGAAACCATCTCTCACTAACATGCGACTTTTACCATGTGTTTGGAATACAGAATGTCAAAAATGTCACTATGTGGTGTTGATGGGTGTTTTTAACATCAACAGGAGCACCTGTTGATTGTCATGGTACAATTTACTTACCCATTGATATACTGTCTCCGCAGTCTCTAAAACGATGTTCACACTGCAGGCCTTAATGCTCAATTCCAACTTATTGCCCAGATTCGATTTTTTTGATTGAATGTATATATTACTTTCTAAATGTGGCTCATATCAGACTCCAGTGTGAACTGGCCATAGCCTGAAAGTGACCCATATAAGCAAAAGAATAATACAATGTCACACCCAGCACGCTGCAGTGTGAAAGTAAACATGGAGGCTACACACATTAGCGTCTACGGTTTTATTTTTAAGCTGATTTCAAGTGGAAGAAAGAATTTGTGGGCAAATGATAACAAGGATGATGACAAAGAGAGTCCACTGACAACCTCCATAGCTGTTATCCTCAATGTTTGCATTCACCGCAGCTCCTGCTAGCGCAGAGATTACGTTAGCGCTACAGTGATTTTAGAGTTGCATAATTTCCGATCTGACTGTCAAAAAATCCAACCCGTATCTCTTTTAGACCACATATGAAAGAGGCCCTAATCTGAACTGGAAAAGATCAGATTCAATGTGACTTTTGACACTGAAAAAATCAGATCTGAGTCACATGTGAGCAAAAAACACAAAACTGATTTGGCCTGAAGTCTGAATGCAGCCTAGGTCTACTTCAGTCTGTTGACCTTTATAAAGTGTATGTACATTTTTACTAGTTACTTAAATGACATGCAGGCCAGCCATCTCCGTGTTGGGTAAAAGCAGTTTAGGTGGCTCTGTGACAGGGGTGGTTGACAGACTTATCAGTATTTCTCACCTGAAATCTTTTGACAGCGACAGCCCCCTCTGACAGTGCCCTCACAGCCAATGGTGTAACTTTCAGGGCAAAGGTCATGGAGTTGAAAACTGCAACCACGGTGAAAGCCTGGGGTAGGATGTGTGGAGATGAAGACAGTTAATCGCAAAATGTTTTACCAGGGGCTTCACTTGACTTTTAAATTTATAAATGCGCATAATGGCTAGCAACTTGTCACATCAACTTTAAAGCAAGAAATATCCATTTGGTTAATGTAAAGAACATTTCCTTTTATTTTCAGGGCATTTTAATGGCTTTATAAGATAGTGGAGAGAAGACAAGAAACGAGGAAGAGGCATTCAATAAAGGGCCCTGGTGTGATTCGAACCAGGAATTGTTGGTGCCTTAATCCCTAAACCACAGCGGTGCCCCAGGAAATAGAATTTGAATATAATTAGCTAAAACACACAAAAGTGTGTTTCCCGTGAAGACAGATGAATTCAAAATGTAAATGTATACAATAAACATATTGATTGTAGGTTCCCATAGTCAAATACCTCAGCTGCAGAAAGGTCATAGCCCAAAGCCATATGTAGGGTAAAAGTGCATGCGCTTGCTATCACCACGACGATGGGAGCCACACCCACTGTGAGGCTCTGGATGACCCCGGCTCTCTCTAGTATCCCTCTCTCTTCTGATCGCACCTCTGTTAAGAGATTAGAGAGAGAGAAGTGATAAAAAGGCAAAGACAGGCAAATAGCGAGAGAAAATAGAGGGTTGAATGACTCCCAAAGGGTTCTCCAATGCATATTCAATCAACAACACCATAAGACACATAGCGGGTGGACAGAAATAGATACAGGAGGAAGGACATGGGTCCCACATCCGTACATGGTATGAAAAGGACTTCAAAACAAAACCTGCTGAACCTTGATAACTGTCCAAGTGTAATGCCCAAATCCTGCCCCCCTTCCTCCATGGTTGTATCTCGCAAGTGCACATGCTAGCTGCTTTGTTCACCCAGTTCATTGGATGCAAACACTGGAACAAAAAGCTTGTGCATCTTTAATTCAGCCCCAGCAGCACTATGTGTGAAATAAAAGAACTCCCTCCTCCTGGTATGTTATTCTCCATGGGATTTGCTCTGGATGTTATGTGTGTTTCCGCGTGGATTACAAAGCAAAAGTCACACGCCTGGGGCAAAAACACTGTGATCATCAATTTAACAACAATAGTAATTGAAGGGAATGACATTGTAACTATTAAGACTCATTGGCCATTAAGTTGAATGGCAATTAATTATGATTATAATAGGTAATCAAAGGACAGCAGCGGAAACTAGACCCACCTGGCTAATTTGGAGCATGATTAAAAGGGGAAAATGATCCTTATCCACATCCTACAGAAAGGGCCTCATGAGAATAGGCCTTCGCTAATTCATGGATAAGTAGAGTAGCCCTGACAGTCATTCAAAGTATCATAAGGCCCCAAACACCTTTCAAATTAACCTTGAAGCCAAGGGATTCAAACTGGCCTTGATTATAAAGGATTCGACAGGGAAAGACTTAAGCGAAGAAAGCTAATAAAAATGGATTTAGGGTCAGGGTTATTTTGCCAGTTCACTAAGAGGGTAAGTGTAATTTCAGGTGATATACTGATCATTTGGTTACTAATTTGCAACAGTGACAGGTGTTCAAATGAGGTGACCTATTATTCTTAAAAACGACATAGCATCAAGTTTGCATCTCTAGAAAAACTACCCAGTCCTGACCACAAACAAGAAATGAACAGTGTATTGTGATATCGCTGATTCATTTGGGAACATGACAGCCACTCACTGCGAATATTCTGTGCAAAGGCATCTTCCCAACAGTACATCTTGATGAACTTTATGCAGCCCAAGATCTCGTTCATCAGCCTCACGCGGCGGTCAGTCACCACCACACACTTTTTGCGGAAATACGCCGTCAGTCTCGATGCAAGCATCTGTCCAGACAGGAACAGAGGAAATGATGACAAGAGAAATAAGTGGCAAGGGAGGAAATGAAAGCAGACTCAATCACATTAGCTGTGCTGCTGGCCTGTCCGGGGGACCAGAGTGATAAATGCCTTTCACATCAATACCAGGCTCTCCGGCTGTCAGGCTCCGGCTTAGACTGAGTGTAATTTGAAAATAACATCTACAAAGTTGACAGGAGATTGATAGCCCAAGAGTTATGATGCTTTTAAAAAGTGCTGGTTGTATTCTTCAACAGCCTGAATTAATGTAAAGATTCAAAAATGATGAGTACTGCTTCCACTAATTAAATATTAAAAAGTTGTGGGTCACAAAATAATGAGTCAACTATAAAGCATCATCTCTGGTCATTAACTTTTAGTAAAACTTTAAGAAATGTCTATAATTAAATTGCTTGTCACAGCTGTAATGTGCGTTATCATAACTTTTGTTAAACTTTTAGAAACTGTTGTAATTAAATGCTTGTCAATGCTATAATGAATGTGATCATTACTTGGTGTCAATTTTATAAACGTCTGTAATGAAACTATATTATGTTGTTGACAGCAGTTTGCACTATATTAAAACACAGACAGTTGTATGTCTTTGTGTAAGTGAGTTGTTATTACTCTACTCTGATTTGTGTGCCTGTAACAAATTAATCCAGTATTTTGTCTACATCTTTGTAACAACAGTAAAAGCCCCTGAACTTGAACTAAATAAGCTTTTTATCCTTTGTCTTACTTTTACAGATGTTTTAGCTATAGTCGTACCATGCCAGGGTAGAAGAGGATGAAAATGGCTGACCCCAGGAGAGCAGTGGGGCCCAGGAAGTATGTAGTGTAGGACACACCCAGTATTCCCACCACGGGCCCCCCGGCCAGCAGACAGCCCACGGATACCGCTTCATACACGCGCTGTCCGTCACTGGAGCAGATGTTGATCAGCTATGTAGAGAGACAGAAATTCCATTAAAAATCTACAAAGAACTAAGTCTTTTCAAACAAGACATTCTGAAACCTCACCACTAAGACTAAAAAAAGCTATTTTACAAATACAGTTGTCCTTATTCCCACGTTAACATGCTGGACAATGATTCCTCTTAAGCTGTGTAATGAATAATCTTAGACAGCCTCCCCTCCCTCAGGCTGTGGGATTTGTCAAGATCTAAGCAGGAATGGTGTAAGAGCAGAAATTAAATCCATCTCAATCATCTGCATGCGGTGCCCTGCAGTGAGGGATGATTTAGTTAATTTCTGGATGAGTCCCCTCCAGGGTTATATGACGTACCTCGCCTGGACTGATGTCTTTAGTGCTGCGTAGGCGGAGGATCTTGTTGAAAGCAAATGCAAGAGCTGCCCCACGGAGGCGTGCTGCAGTGCGGTAGTTGACGGCCCACATGAGTGCCTGAGACCAGGAGCGCATCAACTCCATGAGGAAGATCCCCGTTACCAGAGAAAGGCCGTATGCCACGGAGCTCTGTGAGCTCTGAGAATACTCCAGCAAAGCTCGAACGAGGAGAGCCTGGGGACGAACAGAGAGAAAGGGGAAAAGGTGGAAAAGTAGGTAAAGAAAACAGCAGAGAAATAGTACCATAACAAAAATTGAGCAGAAAACAGCACAGACAAAAAGTAAAAACATGCAGGAGATAAAGTGGGACAGGAGGAGGAAGAGGAGAAACATAACAAGGAGATTACAGGGGGAGGGTACAATTTAGGAAATGCCATAGATAGAGATAAGCTGGGCAACCAAATGGAAAAGAAAAAAAAGATGATAAGAAGATGAAAGAAAAAAATTTAAATCGGTAGATTAGAGATCATATGAGTAAAATAAGCATAAAGAACTGGAAAGAATGGCTACATAAGCAAGCTGACAATTTAAAGGAGTGATGGGGATGGAGAAGATCAATGACATTTTGTGATTGGACATTGATAAACTGCAGAGAGAATATACACGGCTTTATTTGTCAGCAAGAGCACAAAGTAAACCAACCAGGAATGTGAGACGCATGCGTCATTGTGTAAGAACTAAATCCAGTTAATGCTATTAGTTGTGGGTAGTAGCACATCACATCAAAATAAACAGCTTAGAGCATGAGGAACAATAGGACAGACTCAGTAATATCATAAACTGGGAATTCCAAACATAATTACCCTTTAGTTAAAGGTGATTATTTAAAATTTCTGATAAGGAATGTTTATAAAAATCTGTACTTTGAAGCTCTCTGTTGTCTGATGCTCATCTATGTGGGTTTTTGGATGTAAATCCAATCTGCCAGAAGTGTGGCAAACAAAAAAATGCTTATTTCTGAACCACAGCGTGACTGGGTACAAACCAGCTAATCTATGGTATTAATATGGGTTTCGCTATCTAAGGCTTTGTAATCTCCCAGTATGGTTTCATTAAAATTTCCAGACCAGCGGGAAACAGGAAAAAGCTATTTAAAAAAAAATACAGACGGACAACAAGCCAGCGACTATGCTGAAAGTCATATTAGCCGAATCAGCGGAATATGAAGGGAAAGGAGGATTTGGATGGTACTCACGGGCCCAACGAAGCCTGCCACCATTGTGAGGAGGAGGGAAAAGATGGCCACCAGCATGCGGGTTTGGCAGAACCTCCAGAACACTCTTGACAGGGATGCCCCCTCTCGCCCTCGTCTTTTCAGCTCGTCATGCCACAAAGTTTCAAGCCTGGAACCAGAAACCCGGGGCACAGAATAATGACAAGCTCAAACAAACATCATTAGATTGTCATTGAACATAATTTACTGAATAATGAGTCTAAATAATTGGTCACATTTCCACTATTGCACAACTCTCGCACATGAATGCTCTGCAAAGTGCTGTTGTAGTACCAATTAACTGTATGCAAAAGGTGGCATTTTTTGAAGGGCAAAATTATCATAAGTGGAAAGAATCCTTTATGTATTGTTATGTATTGGTATTTACTACTCGAAAGCACTATGGGGATATAAACAGTCTGGCAGGCAATCGTGGAAGTTCAAAATTACAAAAGAAAAATAAATGCAGCTAGGCTGATAATAATTTAAAGGTGACCTACAATATACAATCACAAAAAATCCATTACATGAATAGACTGAGAAAGGCACTACCAAACATGTTAAAGATGAGCTAATGTGCTTTTATTGCTGTATAATGCCCCTTGAAGAGGGTATAATATCTTGTTGGCCAAATGCATCATTGTTAATGACTCTATAAAGCAGCAGCAGAGCAGCTGCAGCAAGTAATTTAAGCCCTAATGACTTTATTAAAAACGTATCAGAGATAGACAGAACATTAAACCAACTAGACTCTCACACAGCCTGATAATTACTAGTTGAAGTCAAATGGTGTTGAATCTAAGAAATTACAATTAATTGTGCCCCAATATCTGCATAGAGCACAGCATGAGTCACAGGAAATGAGACTTCAATGTGACTAATACATTTTATGTTGCTAATCCCATCAATGGACCCATCAAGGAACAGTGAACAATGTACTGAAAGAACTAACTAATTAATTAACATCTACCTTCACAATGGTAAATATCAGTACACTATATATCCAAAGTCATGTGTATTTATAGGTTTCATTCTCATAATTTCCAAGATTTAAATACTACACGATACAACAGCAGAGGTTTAAGAGTGTGAGTGGTCACACACATTAATGGAAATGGAAGCACCAGGGCAACCATGTGGGACTCAAAGGAAGAATGATTTGCTTTTAAACATGGCTGAAATGTTCCTAACAGCCATCCTCTCAGTTTGCCAGATGGCAAGCAAAGCTGATGTTTGAAGAGTGTGCTGGCCACCGCGTTCAAGGTTCGCACCTCACTGAGCACCAACAAGTGTTAACTCTCCCAGGGTGCTTTTCCCATTCCCCCTCTTGCCATAGTCTCTACTTTGCATCAGGGGTTGCATAACTGTTCTTGCTATGTAAACGCAAAATAAAGACCTCCCGTCTTCAGCAACTCTGCATCATCTCCCACCAGCGCCAATGTGATAGCTTTGTGCTCCTTTGCTGTTTCCCTTCTATGTGCTCTTTAACACACACAAAGCAGCAGCAGCACTAAACCTCCAGGCCCTGAGCCAGAGCCTTTATACAGAACAGGTCATTTACAACCCACACACTTGTCACCAGATACAAGAGTGAACTTCCTCAAATAGTCACCCTCCCTCCTCAATATTGCCAAGTCATGGCACCATGATTCAACAGCATGTGAGTAATGAAAAAAGCCTTGGTTTTCTTTTCAGCAAGCAAAAAAACCCAAAATGCCCTCTAATAAGCTTATTGTAAGTCTTTATTGTTCAGTTATAGTAGTCGTACAATACTACAAGGCATTTCTCAAGATGTGCTTTGGCAGGCAAACAGTGACTTTTATCTCATGGTCTGACTGGCTCCAGTCAATGACAGCTAATAATTGTGAAAGGGAGACACAGTGCATCGCAGGTAGAGGAGTTAATGACATAACCACCCAAGTCAGGCACCAACTCTCTGTAATCTCTAATCCCTGCTATTCTGAGTAGTCTCCCTTCAGAACGCACTGTTCCTGCTTTGGTAAAGAAACTTTATAGATTTTTCTAAAAAAATCTACATGCCAGGGTTGTTTACATGCCAAGGAATTGCAGAGTAACATAGAGAATGCACCTGTTTTCAGTATGTTCGACAGAGTTTATCCTCACATGCACCTTGCTCTCACATATGGCAGGCAAAGCAAAGAAGGTTTCTCAGTGTTTGTTCAGGAAAGAAAAACAATACCAAGGACCCTACGGTGTGACAGTGAAGCAGTGCGATGTAGATAAGTTCACCTGAATGCGCACTGATAAAACAAGCGTCACTGGGTACAAAAAACATGGCCTTTTCACTTGAATGGATCATTTGTTGTATCATAATGTGTGTCTACATTACAAAGCATAACTAATTTACACAACTATAGGACCCTTTTGACTTTGTTTCAATGGAAAACTAGCAGGCACACAAAATCTTCCACTGGCACAGCAATGAATTTCTACCAGGGATGAATTAACAAACAGGCAAAACAGGAAACTGCACAGGTGTCCAATGCATCCTGGGCTCACTACATGTTAATCAGTAATTTGATTATTTGCAAATTAGTAGGGAAATGTGCACCACGTACGTACAATAGTAACCAAAGCACTAAAGTAACTATAGTATTTAGCAAAATTAAGACCCTGTTTTGTTGGTGACCTGTGTCAAAAGTTGAGTTTGATCAAGTTAGCATAAGCTCACACAGAAAACCTGGGAAAAGATAGAATTCCAACATATGAGTGCTAGTTGATCTCTGGGTGTCTGAGCACATAAGGGAGATGCCACATGCAGTCTGCTGTTTACACTGTACAAAAGGGATAAGGCTGGCAATATTCTGTACTTTTCTTAACCAACCATACTCTACATTTGTCTGTCAGTTACTTTTGGCCTTCCCCAGCCTGTCTGGGGCTCTCAGCCTCACTGGACATAAATCTTTAAAAACGTGCCCCAAATATAAAAACAGACTGAGCAATTTCCTAAAACAGATTTCTTCAGCAAACATCACTCAAACAGGAGTAAATAGTGCATTTGTAGGGGGTTCTTTTTGGTTGCCATGTTGGTGTGCTAGTGAGTATTTGAATAAAAATACATTATACTGCTCATGTTCATGATAGTGAAAAAACATGTTGCAATGGTTTGGCTCATTAATGTGTTTTTAATCATTTCTGGACAACAATGAAAGTCTATGGGACAGTCTCAGGAAGTATCTGTGTCTCACACTACTTCTTTGTGGTATAACCTCACCTTTAGACAAATCCTTTTCATGTCATGTCGTATCCAACCTGCAGATTTCTGGGAATACTGTGTTTAAGCATCAAATAGAGTTTTCCAAACACCGCAGGTCACTTTCATCAGGCAAACCTCACACAGTTACCTCACCTTTGGCAGTTGATTTCAGAAGCTTCATGGCAAGACAGTCCCCACACATCATCTATAGACAAGCTGGACGCCTTGTAGGCCTTCAGTGCCAGTGGGGAGAGCCAGTTCAGAGTCATAAATGAGAAGAGGCCAGCATTATCGACTGGGTGCTGGTGCCTGGAATAGACAAGATGATGTGGAAGTGGGTGAGATGTCTAAAAGTGGGGGCATGCACAGAGGTGCTACATTGGAGTAACAGGCCCACATTGGCCACTAAGAAAGAAGCGGTGCATTTGCTTGCCAGAGTCAATGAAAGGTGAGTCATGCCTGCAGTGTTTGAACAGTAATTTGCACACTCTTCACAGAAATCTGAGAGAAGCAAAAAAAATAAAATAAAAAAAACTTCAGGGGCAGTTTATCAGCTGGCATGCGTTCAAACACTGTGCTGTCTGTCGCTGGGGGATAAGTTCCCACCCCTTATCATGGCCTCCTGCTTCTCCCCAACAGTCAGCACATCAGGCAGTAAACACAACAAATGTGAATTTCTGTGTCTATGTATGTCTTTAAATGGCTATCTGCCTGTCAGTGTGCCAGCCTAAAACTGTCTGTATGTCTTTATGTCCGTCTTTATCTGGCTCACTGTCAGAGAGTCACCATATGAACTTAAATACAATTTTGTTTACTTGTGGGTTATCCTGAAGGGCTTTAAAAGCTGCAGGCTTTGCCGGTAGCGGCCTTGTCTCTTTGGCCCCCTCTCCAGGGATGCCTCTGTTTCCTCTTCCTCTAGCTCTGGTAGTGGTTGCGGGGAGGACAGTGGCAGGCCCTCCACTCGCCCAACTGCTTCTAAGGCATCAGGGAACATGGCTGACCCTCTGGGGAGAAAACAGCAAGACAACATTAAGCACAAATACACTTTCAGATAAGATGTGTGACAACATCCTGTAAATGTACAGATATTTACCCGTTTGTACCTGATATTGCCGCTGCAGATAAAAAACTCCAATTTGTCTTTGAACAATGAAAAACAAGTCTGAACTGATTAAATTTGACTTCATCAGAGATTAATTTGACGCAATCAAAGATGCAACTCATTTTCATTACTGATGAATCTGTTTATTATTTTTGGTTAATAAGTATTTAATTTGGTCTATACATTTTCAGAAAATAGTGAAAAATCCCTTCACCATTTCAAGGGGGCTCAAGGTGATGTTTTCAAATTGTTTGTTTTGACTGACTTACAGTCTAAATCTAAAATTTTTCTAGATATATAAGACAGGTAGATCTTGTAGCAGATCTTGTGCAAATCTGGATGCTTGAACCAGTGTATTTTTGCCCATTTTACTTTAAACAAAAATTAAAACAATTGCTCTGTTATCAGAATTGTTGTAGATGAATTCTCTATCAATTGACTGATTAAACTGATTATTTGTTTAAGCTGTATTGAAAATCTTCAGACAGTTGCAACAATCTGTTGGTCGTACAGTACACTAGAGTTTTTTTTTTCTTTTCTGAGCTGGTGAGAAAAAACACTTCCAAGCTGACATTTTAGCTAAATTCTCAGTGGGAACTGAAAGAATAAAACACAGCAATCAGGCTTTGCTGTCTTCCTTTAACCCAGAGAACTATCAGAGAAAAGCTGTGTTTTGCTGAATCACCCTCTGAGGACGCAGATAGACTTCAGAGATCACCTTGTTCAGAGGTCATCGTGGCTCTCTGGCATACAACTAAAGTACTTATCTATTTAAAGACGACCTGCCAGCAGCCCCAGGAGCTTGAGAGCAGACATCTGAGCTGCCAGTACGTTCGTACACTGTCACTGATCCCTTCTATGGCAAAGCTCCGTGACAAGGTCAGCCAGACTCTACGTGGGGTGCAGATTGACTGTCCAGAGAATGTGGTCAATAATGAGATTCAATACAGAGGGTCCAGTGGGAGCACAAACAGAGTCACAGTGCAACAGAATCTGATACAATAAGTTCTGCTGAGAAATACACTGCAACAAATAGTAACTGTATATGTAAGTGTGATGGAAGCCAAATGCTGGCGTTGTGAAAAAGCATGAAAAGAGGTTTTGTGTTTCCTTCTGCAGCCCTCATTGCCTATATCATGTGAGGTTTATCATATGGCTGTGAACTTTACAGAGGTAGACCTGCAATCCAAGAGCTGCTCGGGGCCTAACTGATTATTGTACAAAAAAACTTTTCAGAACTTTATTTGCTGATTTTGTGACACTGGATCATATTTTATCGAGTTTCTGGATTGACAGATAGTTTTAAAGTAACTTCTACCTTTAACATTAGCTGCCGTTAGCTAGTGGCCCTATTAGCTTAGCTGACTCTGAATGGACTAGAAGCTTAAGCACTAGGGGAGTTTTGATGGTAACGCTGCTAGAGCAGGAGCTTTGGACAACCAGGAGAGGGGGTTTTCACGTCCGGGCTCCAAGCTCTCAGTCCGGGCAAAGTAAACTAGCTAATGGAACCTTCAGCTGCACGGCTGACTGAGCTTATGGGAGCTATAGTTAGCAACAGTTAGTGGTTACTTTAAAGATGCATCAACCAAGAAAACACCATAAAATAAAATCCAGTTTCATCAAAATCAGTGAATGATGCAGTAGAAAGAGGTTACTTTAGAAACAAAAAACCCATCTGTCCATCAACAAACTAACTCTTAACTCTTAACTAACAGCACACTTTCTTGTATTAGCATTACACCAGCTCTGGAAAAATCGTTATAGGCAGAGCGGTTGAAAACCGAGACTGACTGCACAGGTGCGGATGATGAGCAGATGACCGTATGAGGACAAACGAAATTTCTTTGGAAACCTAGTATTCAGAGCAGTCTGAATTCTGGGCTTTTTGCTCACAGGGATAACTTTTACATATGTTTACCTCATTATTTTAAACTTTGGCCACGTTTAGTACGAATATCTGACATTGTAATAATATATATATGACAGACAATTAGGAAAAGCATAATAGGTCCCCTTTAAAACCGACCACTAAGTTAATTTAACCTGCTGGTCAGGTTTATGACTGGTTCAACAAAATGTCAACAACAGGTGCACAGTTTCTAACTGCTGTGGACTCCACAAGGCATCCACAGAAATACAAGCTTATGCCAACTGATACAGGACAAACAAAACAAAACTAGAACTTGGTGACCAAACAACTGACGCATATTAGCAAAGGTAAACTTAAGTAAATGTCAAAGATGTTTTAGCCAACCTTTTCACGTATCAGTGTTTCCTGAAGAGATTCGGATCAAGCGAAAAGATAATCAATACACAGATTAAATTCAGGCCTTCGTGACCAAAAAAAAAGTAATTGAACAAATTTATTTCCCACCATTTCTGTCTTTAACATTCATTTAATATTTCTTTCTTTCCACTTTTTGTCTACATAAACATTTGACTTATATATTGACATAGTATGTTGCATTTACACACACCTACTTTCTTACCTACATATATGTAGTAAAAGTTCTGTTTCTTTTCACCTACCTTTGTTCAGCTGTTGTCCTTGCATTTATCTGAATGTCAAATTCCTCGCATGTGTATACAAAGAAAAACTGATTCTAAGATTGTTTTATAAATCAAGAACCTACTTGCGCATCACTTTAATTGACAAATACTACTGTAAACCCACATTTTCAAACAATCCTTCTAGAAATATTGGGTAATTGCCTGATTAGTTGACTTTATCAAAATTACTTCTGTCATCATCATGACACAAATGCTATACTACTACTATAATCGGCAATGGTGTTGTAGTGCTGTGGTATAAGAGCTCACTCAAGTTTTCTTACACAACACACTTACATTCAAGTCGGCCTTGCTCGGGTCACTTAGCTGCTGTACAGATCTCAGATCTTGTGTCTATGACCAGGAAATGCAGACAAAGATGCAGTTGCCCATGTTGTCCCTTTTTCTAAGCTGTGCAATTCAAACCTAAGCGTCTTTCCCACAACCATAAAGACACATCGCCTCCAACAGCAGCGGACAGGGGCGCAGGTGTAAACAAGAACCACGGTGACGGGCTCACGTGTATACAGTGCGTGACGCTGCCTCCCAGCAGTGTCTGAGGCTCTGCTTCAGTCACACGGAGCCCTGAGGGGAGAGGAATTCCCGATATCAGTGTGACGTCAAAGCGGCTCCGCCAACCGGTGACGGTGCTGAACAGTCACCGTAGTAACGACAAAAACGGGTCGGACACATAGGTCGTAGAATAATAACGAGGAAGTACACGCGCGAGACAGGGGCGGCGCCGGCTGGGGGGTGTGTGGGATACCAGGGGCATATCATATTTCGGTTCCCACTGGAATCACATTAGCCACCATCTATGGAGCCTATGATTGGCCACTTTACTGCTAAAGGACAGTTAGTTATTGACTAATTTAACCATTATTGATGATTTTCTTAGCACAAATGCATCCATCCATTTTTGCACTATTAATTGAGTATTCTTTGTTTTTCATTTGGCACAGTATGAGACTAAATAAATCCATAAAAAAGAGGAATGTACAAAGAGAATAGCCCTGCTAACCTCTTGTGATCAAAACCCTAAAGAGCTTTGTTGTGTCACTGGATATATCATGATATATTAAAGGTCCAGTGTCTAAGATTTAGTGGCATCTATATAGTGGTGAGGGTTGAGAATTGCAATCAACTTTCCAGTCTACCACTGCCCCCTACCCTTTCAAAGAGCATAGGACAACTACGTTGGCTGACACAGCACAAAAGGAGTCTCTTCTGAGACAGCAAAGACTAGCCAGTCAAGAAATGAGGTTTGTTTAGGTATATTTATTAATAAATTATATATAAAAACATATTATTGTGACTTGGCCACTCACTGATAACATAGAAAATGTAAGCCAAGTGTAAAACATTGTGACTGTTTCTGCTCCATAGTCCATTATAAACCACAATAGATGAAGTTTATACAAACATTGACAAGGGAAACACATTAATTCTCTGTGATTATGTATCCCTGTCAAAACTGCCCACAAGCAATAATATCTGGCCCGCTGCGTGATTATGGTGCTTTGATAGCGGCAAAAAATATAAATAAATAAATACTTTCGTAGTGGTGCTGAAATAGATCTCACATAAGTTACTCACATAATCGCTTCCTCTTTAGTGATTTTTCCTACAAAATAAAAGCACAAGAAGCTTATTTACTGTAATGCTGTATATGTAGTTGAACTGAGCTTTTACTTTGAAAAATTCTGAAAGACATCAAAAGAGTCTGTAGACTGCTGGACACACCTCTGGAAGGGCAGTAATGCCGGTTTCACACCAAACGCGATTTTCCGCCTCGCAGCGCTTTCCACGCGCGAGTACATTCGCTGCAAGTGTTCACACACAACGCGAGAAGGCGATTTTAATGCGATGAGGTGTATAAACACAAAGCGCCATTACTACAACTGTATGAAACCAAAGTAAACATTTTCCGGTGATTAAATAGCAATAAACGTATTAAACTGATGCCGAAATAACCACAACATGATGCAGATTTGTTAAACATTTGAAT
>JAPMOB010241703.1:0-13279 GCA_029875015.1 Lepomis gibbosus
CGCTTACAGGCCGAAACAGCCCAACACAACGCTTACAGGCCGAAACAGCCCAACGCGACGCTTACAGGCCGAAACAGCCCCCCGACGCGTTTAACAGCTTCACTAGGGCTGACCCCAAATAGTCGAAGACTCGATGCTTCGATGGGCGGAGCCTGATTCAACTGGCGATCTCACAGTGGAAGCTTCTCAGTGAAACAAAGATCACGCCATTTTGGCGATATGGGGCTGCTCAACGTCTGATTTGACACAGAACTACCAGTTTTCTCTACCAGTTAATTTCCTGCCTGTTACAATGTACGTGTGAACACACAATGGTGTAAATAAACGTGTGACTGTGTGAGTCTTTAGTCGAGGACTAACTGTTTCACACATCAGGGTGAATCTGATTTTAGAAAACAGGAAGTTCACTTCCTTGTGCAGGCTCATGTCTCCAGACTTTCTCTAAGCTGTGATTGACTCTGTTGCTCTGCTCGTTTGTGCCAAATGAAATCAATTAAACGATCGGCTGAATTTCCCCCGGGTGTTTCTGAAGCTCTGAACTTTCGCCCCTTCAGCAACTTTAGCATGTGAAGCTAACTCAGTGATCGCACAGACGGACGAAGCACAGAGTCCTGTAATGAGTCCGTTAGCTCCGGGTCGCCCTGTGCTGTACTTTAGACTCGGCGTGTTCTCTTCCATCATGGCGGCTCTCTGTTGTTCAGCCCGAGGAGACGGTGACACAGTTTAATATTTAAACACGCTGACTTCAGCAGGACTCTCTGCATTTGCATCTGCAAAGCAGGCTGTCAATCACAGCAGGGGGGGGGGTTCTCAGGGGTCAGAGGTGAACAGCAGTGTCACCTCCTATCAGGCTGACGAGAGCAGCAGAGGACAGACAGCACTCTGAAGGGGGGGCGGAGGTCTGACGGTGGTCCAGGCAGCCCAGAAGCTCAACTCTCTGGTCCTGGATCTGGTTCATCTACATCTAACCTGCATGAACCCTGAACCTGAGGCGACGGCGAGTAACAATCTATAAATCACAGAAACAGGAAGCTCTTTGCAGCCTCAGACCCTCATCATCGTCTTCCTCCTGCCAGGCGGTTCCTGCAGAGCGACTTCTCCTACTGGGGCTGAAGGGAAAATCTAATCTCCATGTCATCGTCAGTGATGACATAACCTTCAAAAAGGAGCGATTTAAATAAGGTCTGCTCATTAACCACGCCCACACCGGGCTCTACACGCCGACCACACGCCCCGATACAGAGGTGTACCCACAGTAACCCGGTTAGAGCAGCGCTCCCTTTGTCACTGTGATAAACTTATCTGAGGCTCTTTTGCAGAAACAGAACCTCCGTTTGTGTTTATGATCCTAAATGATCTTCAATGATGTTTTTATATTCGTGCACTTCCACTTTGCGTGGGAAGTGGCGTTTCCAGCACCGTTTGTAAATGAGACACCTGGCTGGTTGTAAAACAACGGCTGGCCGAGCGAGGAACGCCGTCAACTCGGGTGTGACGTCATTCCCAGCTCCGACCTCCGAGGTGAACGGAGCGCAGCGTCAGTCCCTGGTTCAGAAACGAGTCCCACAGCGTTTTTAAAAGCTGTTTACAGCGTCCTCGTCTTTCTTTGCTCGTTTACCTTTGTTCAAAGTGAAAAATACACATTTTGTGCATTTTCCTCGATAATCAAGCAACAACAGTCATTAAAATCACAATATCATCAATTCTCCATCTCCAGCCCTCGTTTGAACAACATTTAGTGGAAACCTACAGCTGGGCCATAAAACAACGATGATAATTATCGCAATGTAATTTTTCTCAATAACAAAATAATAAATCTTTAATCTGTCGTCAATGTTTGTTTTAATTCATTCGAGTCACAAACAAATTAGCACTTAATTTTTCTATTAAATATTTATTTTGTTGAGGAAAAAGGGACTGAAAACAGATTTACTGATCATATTTGTTAAATTCTGAATGTTCTCCCTCAGATTGGCGAAGCGATCGTCTGTTTGGCATCGAGTGAAAAGTTCAACCTCATAATGAAAATCTGGTTTCTTCAGTTTTTACTCAGCAGCCTTTAAACTTGATTTCAAATCCTGATAATTATCGATATCGAATGATATGAAATGTTTTTACCGTGATAACATTCTTGGCCGTGTCGCCCTGCCCTGTGTGCAGCCCAGAGCCAGCTCGATACCTGATGCATGATGGGAATCCTGGTGGTAAAAACTACAATCCCATTCAGCTCAGTGAAAACAGAGTCCCTGGTTTGTATGTAAACCTGTACACAGAGAGACTCTGGGCAGACCGAGACAAAACACCGGATCTGCATTAATGTGCCCAAAAACACGGCCGACGCTGGCAGCCTCCACTTTCCCACCGCCGCCGGCCAGAGCTCTGAAAGGTTAATGAGCTCAGAGGGGGCTGTTGTTAGGCTGTGGGCTTTTATTGTGGAGGGACGGTTTACATACAAAAAGAGCACACACACACACGCACACACACACACACACACACACCTCTCTGAGTTTCTGTCAGGACGCCCAGAACTAAACCGTCCTGCCAACAACGCACACATTCAGGTTAATTAGGCTCCAATTAGCAGCTCTGTTCATTTTCACATGAAGCCTCAGAGTGTGAGGGGGCGGGGGGGGCAGCCCTGTGTGTTTGTGTGCAGAGAACTGAGAGCTCTGTGGGTTTTTTATTACCCAGCATGCTCTCCGGGAGCTGCTGGAAATACTACCTCTGTGTTTACTGCAGTTCCTGTTCTCTGGTGAAGCCGTTTGCAGCGAAGCATGTGACGCATTTACACGACCTGAAACATCCAGCGTTTCTATCTGGTAAAGAAGGTTCACTACACGCCACGACAGCACGGTTCACCGGGCGGCGTGCGGCGGGGTGAATCCTGAGTACACGTGCACATTAATATCATTACTCAGGCAGTCAGACAGCTGATCCTGCTGCATGTTTAAAGCCACACACAGATAAGACAGTTAATCTGCTGGATGTTCGTTTATTCATCCATGAAAGTTTAAAATAAAACACATTATTATTGTGAGGGAGTGACGACGGAAAATCAGCTGTTTCAGAGTTTACTGAGGCGACCTCACTGTGCTGCTGTGCCGTTTGAGTTTCCCCTGCAGAGGGTCAATAAAGGAGCATCTCATCTGAACAGATCTGAGATCTGTAAGAGATCTGAAGCGTTTCAGGCCCGACATCGCAGGCTGTTCAGACGTGAGGCCGGCACGTTAAAGCGCCGTCACATTAGCATAAAGCGCCGCATCATCTGAGTGAGGGCCGCCACGAGGTCAGACACCTCGGAGCCAAGTCGATACCAAAATCCCTGAAACCTGTTTGTTGTTCTAGGCAGAAGACGGCAACAAGTGCAGCTGCAGCGTCGTGTTTGAGAAGCGGGTGGATGATATTTAACGTCAGTCGGTTCGGCGCCGTTTCCTTCAGCAGCGCCGTGTGGAAGCCTGGATTTCTCCCAGAGCTGCTGGAGACCTGATTCAGGCAGACGTCTCAGTCTGGATCAACTCAAAATCACCAAGAAATTAATAAATATAAAATACTTTTCATTTTATTTTCTGAACATCAAACTGTGAGATTTAAAGAGTTATGCAGAGAATTTCACTGGTATTTGAATCAAATCTTGTCGTCTCTAATCTGAGCAGGACGCCGGTTTCTAACCTGTCCCAGCTCAGACCTTCCTCCTCCTCTTCCTCCTCACATGACTACATTTCCCATTAAAGCTCTGGCTCACGGAGAGGAAATTAAATCTTTTGACGTGCTCGGCTGCCGGGAGGTGACGGACCGCACGGATCATCGCGTTTCAGGATGATGGATGACTTCAGATCCTCTTCAGGAGCAGAGAGACGGAACAACAAACTTCCCTCTATCGCTTACATTCATTAATCTGATTTACAAGAACTCGCCTTCTTCCTCATCTCGTAAAACCAGAACCCAGCTCCAACGATATTTCTGTGCTCTAACCTCTCAGCGGACGACCGTTTGTGTCTTTTTGCATTTTCACCTCTAGAAAAACACATTTTTGTTGCAGAGCAAGTCGAACTTTTGAGAATATTGTTACAAAATGTCCTTTGTTGTTCTTGAAAAAGGTCGGACTGGCAGCGTGACGCTCAGCCGGTCCAGGACGCTTCAAGTTGGGCGTCTATGGAAGCGGCTGTGAGCTGCTATAATTAGTATTTGTGTGGACTGTTACTGGTTATCAGAAGTGTTTCTGAAACAGAGGACTTCCTGGTTCTGAACAGAGCGCCGGCCCCGAACAGGCCGTCTCCGTCACTGCATTGGTCTGAACGGGATACCAGCATTTTTATATTATTTAAATATCCTGAAATCTTCAGGCCGACGGCTCCGATCCGACAGACTTTTAAAATCTAGTAATGTTAAAACTTTGGCCTCAAAATATTTCAGGAAATGGTTTGAAAATCCCTGAAACCTTCCGGCGCACCGTAGTTTCATTTAGGGGATACGTCACTGATATCGGCCCGATGCGGACTCAAGTATCGGTGCCGAGGAGGCCGATCTAATTAAACTGTGTTCTAGCGCGCCGGTGGACTCGAACATTTAGCCGGGAGAGCTAACACAGATCTCTGTCTGACAAAGTCAGGAGGGGAGCCGTGTTCAAGCCTGAAGCCGCCTTTAAAGATGGATTCCCAGTCTCGTCCTCACGTAGTCATTTCACACCGGCAGCGGGTCGGTACCCAGAGCCCAGGTATCAGGACGGCTAAAGTCAGAACGGCCCACCTCCAGCTGCAGTTTCATTTCAGTCGAAACACTCAGTTGGTCCTTACTTTGATTCTTCCACCAGGTTCCAAAGCGCATATCTAAGATCTGTTGTGTCTTATGAGCCTGAGAAGGTCGACACCATGATAAACTTCTTTATCTATAAATAACAAATGAAAAAAGAAAAGCAGTGAACGTCAGAGGACGAAGCCGCAGACGGCCCAGAGGCGGCCATTTCTCCGCAGGCATCAGTTCTGCATGAAAACACGCCTTCATCATGATCCGCCTCAGAATATTCTGCACGCCGCGTTCCACTGCAAAATGCAATTAGCATAACTTAAGCTCCGAGCCGGCTGCTTGGCTGAGCGTCGCGCTCTAAATGAACGTAAATGTTTCGTGAAGCAGCTGCAGGCTCTCGATCAGCGCGAGACTCTGCATAGCAACAGCCGGAGGAAGGCTTCCCTCAGGAAACACTCTGTGTTAGCAGGATGAGGCTCTGCAGGGCCTCCAGAGAGAGAGAGACAGGAAGAGGTTCCTCAAAACCTTCCTTAAAGAACGAGTTTTAATGAACCTGCCAACTGTCAAGCTGCAAAAGGACCCGTTAAATCTGGGAACCTCTGAAAAAACCCCTCACAGCTCTAACAGCTGGTTTCATGGACGACTGGAAACGTTGAACTGCGACCCAAACCCTGGCTCCTGAGGAGTGTTTGTAGCCTGACAGATCCTGATATACCTGTGATCATATTCAGGGTCACAGAGTACAAAACAAGCCACCATCTTTAGTTTGTGTCCAGGACCGGATGCCTGGATCTTCCCTGCTCTGGGACCAGGATCAACAAGTCGAGTTGCGCTTCATTAACAGATTTATAACTGAAGTAATGATCCACATCTCTATTTCACAAACTGACCACAGCAAAACCTTCAAATATCTCCTTCTGTGCGAGACGCTCAGTCTAGTTTTCTCAGTTTGGCTGATTTTTAAGCCGCCCACCTGCCTTGAGCTGTCCAATGACAGTCTCTCCCGTCTCTACCTTCTAGCGGACATGGCGTGAACAAAGCCAGGGTAAAGGTTTCTCTCCTACCAGACTCTGCTGCTTCGGGTTCTGGTCCGTCCCTGAGGACTCTGCTGATCCTCCGGGAGAAGGAGGTGAGGAAGCTGCTGACGGAGGGAGCTCTTCGCTCTGCGTCTGACCCCACCTTCCTGACCGCCGTCCGGCCCGTACCGCCATCCGTCCCGGGTTCAGATATGGACCTGAAGTAGGGAATGATCCTGTGCAGAGAGCCGGTCCTCGACTGGCCTTCGTGGCCCGCTGAGGCCTGATCTCGGCTCCGGTCGGCGCTGAACCTCGGGAGGCTGAGCAGCCGATGGTGAAGAGGCTCTGCGTTTTGACCTTTGCCCTGAGGGGAGGCCATCTTGGCGCCCCTCGGCGCCAGGCAGGCAGATGTCCTCCACTTGTATCTGTCCAATGGCTGCTCAGCAGCCGACTGGGGGTCGGATCTCTGCCAAGCCCTCCTGTAATGGCGCCAGAGGGACGAGGCCTGAGCCTGGACCGGACCCTCGCAGCCCTCAGGTGGCGTTCTACTTTCACTCATGGTCCAGCACACGCAGACTTCCTCAGGCAGCAGCAGCAGATGGAGGCCTCCAAAACGGCAGGAACAGCTGGTTTGCCCACAGCTGCGTTACCTTAACAACACATTTCAGTTCAGAGTCCGACCGCCGAGGACCCGTCAGGTCGGGTTCGTCTTCATGTCGACGGCGAGTTGGAGCTGCTGTCTTATGCTTTCTCAACAGGCTGCTGACTGTCTTTCCTGAGAGGAAGTGAGCGTCGAATGAAGGTGACGTTTCTTTAAAGCCCGGCCAATCAGGTTTCAGCAAACGCCAAAACCAGCAGACTGTGGTTTCCCCTTGTGAAGGGGGCAGATAGTGAAACTGCACACACAGTTTAGTGTGTCAGGCGTCTGCTTGGTCCTTAACAATTCACAATCTGTGGGTCCTGAATCAGGTCAGATTTCTAACTGAAGAGTGAAACAGCAGCAGATGCTGTTTTGTAAGAAAGCAGCGTTTCTTCAGGTCCAAGGTTCGAGATTACAAGATAAGAACACAGACCTTAGTCATGCAGTAAATACAGAAACACAGCGGTCACGTCTTATTTTAGTTTGCAGCCGAATCAAACTGTGCAAGGAAACATGTGAAAACAGCAGCGTGCTAAAGTTAACTGCTGATGCATGAAAGTTCCTGTTTGACCTTGGGAAGAGAGTCTGCTGAAGACTGTGGGAGGAGCTGGAAAGCCCCTGAAAGCCAAGTCAGTCCTCCAGAAGCTTTTCCATGTCAACAAGAAGGAACTTAAAATGAAAAACACCAGAAAATATAAAAGTATTCAGAGGTTTGGTAACATAAAGGGCCACATTTTAAGAGGAAAGGGGCTAAATTTCTGGTTAGGAAACTCATCTTCATCAGCCGTGAGACCAGGGATCAGATCTGGACCCTGCAGAGGACTCTGAGTATGTGACCCTGCAGAGGACTTAACAAGTGGAAAAGCTCAGCAGCCACATATAAGAGAGGAAGGAGGCAGGATGCAAAACCCCCGGCAGGACTCTGCATGTTGATTCATATGGAAACGAGGAGGTCTGGTTTACACGTCGTCAGTCATGCAGGCCGACACACACAGAGGAAAAGTGTTTGCAGAAACTAAAGGTCAAAGGTCAGAGTGGCAGCGGCCACAAACCGGCCTGAGATCTTTGTTCTGTAAAACTTTTTAACCCTTAAGAGCGTCTGAGGCCCGGGAAAGAGACGGCGAGCAAACACATAACCAGCTGCTGGATGCAAGGCCTTAAAAACATATTTTTTATTTTAATCATTTATAAATTTTACTTTTTTTATTTTTGCCCTTTTCTTGCTTATTTAGCTGCAGTGCCACTGCAAAGCCCCCGTGACCTGCGCTGTATAGGTGGGTGCAGATAACGTATGGAAGGACAAACAGGACGAGCTGCTGCCTGCATACAGAGAAAACCTTCAACACACCAACAGAACTCAGGTCTGCAGAGATCCCAGGAGGTTCTGAGGTATGGTTTTAATACCCTGTCACCAGATGATCGCTGGACACAATCAGTTTTGGGAATGAATGTTTGTTATAACGTCACCAGCTTCGGTCTTTCCCCGTTTCTCCCTGTAAACTTCTACTTCCTGTCCCGCTGGAACGGGTCGAGGCTTTAAAGGACAAGCGGCCCTCGAGCGTGACCCACATGTCAGCATTTATTGGATAACCGAGTGGCTGCTGTCCAGGGTGACGCCGCATGTAGGTCAGAGCTAAGACCCAGGCAAGATAAGCCGAGGAGTCCAGGACGGAGCCAAGTCCTCGTCCACCCGGCCACCGACAGACAGCGGCGAAAGAGACGCTTCATTTATGCCAGCACGCCGTCCCAGGGTTCACAGAGACTTCTTGTTTTGCCCCGACCAGACAAAACTTTGTACCTCTTATCTTAAATCCATTTAACAGACTCCTGGAGCCCAGTTTCAATCCTCAATCCTGAACACAAACCAGCAGGCTGACAGAAGGACATTTAAATCAGGAAGGTGAACAAACAGCCTGTCGGCTCTCCTGCAGACACAGAAACTGACGGCAGCAGAGGCCGAACCATGTTGACACACTTCACTTTAATTCACATGACTTTAATGGTTACAGTCTGTTAAAAAACACCTTGAGCACACGAACACGTCGCCAAACAGACAGATGATGCAAACGACAGAAACGAAGCAGCTGAAGGATTTTTGCCTCTCGCTTCCCTCTAAAGGCTGAGGCCATCATGTGTGATCAAAGCTGCTGGACACCAGCTGATTAAAATGCCCCGCAGCACCTGGACAGGTGACCCCAGGTGGTCTGCATGTGGTTATTACACTGAGCGGGAGAACGCGCTCAGGCTTCATCTGTCAGGAGGACCAACGGCCTTCAGACTTTATCTGTAAGTCCCTATTTTTCCTTTAATCAGTCATCTGATAAAACAAAAATCATGTGTGCTGCCCTCGTCCTCCATTTCCTCCTCCTCCTCCTCTTCATCGTCATCATCATCCACCTTAATGTAAAATCTGACCCGTGTAAAGGGTTTGCAGTTTGGTTATAAAATCAGCCTGTAATGCAGTAAGTAGAACCTGACCTGAAACTTTAATGAAGGTTTCGGTTTGTAAACGTTGAGTTTATTTTTAAACGTGTGACAATATCCGTGTTTCCATCGACGTCTTTTAACGCGCATTTGAAACGGCGAATACAAAAAAAATCCTTAATGTCGCAAAAAAGTCAAATGTTTTTTGTGAAAAGGAGTAACTGTTTTTCTTCAGGGGCCCTCAGGTTCATGCGGTTGGTTCTGTTCCTGTTTTGGAACCCAGACGTCTTGTTTATTGCAGCCATGTGTTACGTCAGCTAATGATGTAACTTCGCTCGCCGCAGCCTGGCGTGTTCGCTCCAACAGCTGATGGAAACAGCATATTTGGTAATTGTCTTTTTTTTTCTTTTTTTATTGCAACATTTCAAAAGTCCACTTAAAATTCGCATGAAGATTACATGGAAACACGGCTAATTAGGAACATTACAGACTTAACAGTGAGCACCTGCTGACGGGCTCAGACTGGTTCATGTAGACCTCTTCAGTGCTGAGCTGTCACAAATAAACATTACGGTCACCTTTAAACATCTTTGACACGTCGGCGGGTCAGTTCAGGACCTTTGCTGTCTCTCTGTGGCTGAACCACAATAATAAACTTATAGCAGCTTCACAGCGTTGTGACGTGAAGTCACCCCCCCCCCCATGTCTGCAGGACGTTTTAAATGATTGTTTCTTTAAGTCAAAGTCTGGTGTTGATGAAAGCAGAGGTCTGAACATTCCAGCTGTGGAGATTCAAACACTCTGTTGGGAACAAACCGCGGTGCGTTTAGTGTTTAATTTAATTAGTTTTTCTCTTCATCATCGTCATCTTCAGCGCGGTGACAGCATGTTTCTTCCCCAGCTGCACCCTGGGAGTTGTAGTTGACTTCTCTCCTTACGTTGATCCCAGCAGCAGAGTTTCACGTCCATCCGAGCAGAAGAAGTGCTTCAACTGTGACTCACACAGTTTATGGGAAAGACTTTCTCTTCTGGGAGGACGGAGGGCGCCTGAAATAGCTCCTCCCACGTCACGGCCCCGTTTTACCGACGCACGGAACAAGATGCAGCGGTGAGGCTGTAATAAGCTGGAGTCCTGACTGAGAGGAGAGGAGTGTAACAGGAAACCGGGAGGCAGGGAGGAGGGAGGCCACGCTGGAATAATCTCATCTTCCGGAGCTTTTAGCTGCTTCTCACCGTCTTCCTCAGATGGAGTTCACTCAGCTGTCGGCTGAGACGAAGCTTTCCGTCAGGCTCAATCTGTGGCGTTCAGGAGCGTGAAAAGGTTTAAGAGCTGGACGTTTAGTTTTGGCAGCAGCAGGAAGCATCAGCGTCCCTGAACAGGACCCGGAGTCTGGACTCTGCAAGTCCACCGATTAATCTCCGTGAGACGCTCTGCTTAATATAACCTCAGTGGCCACAGCAGCAGACATCTCTGCAGTACAGGACAGGCGGGGGGTCATTTGTGACATTTAAAGGTCAGCTCTGGGATGGGTGGTGAGGTAATTCTGGGTCGGTTCAGGTCCCGATCTCTCTGCAGGATTAGATGCAGGACCTGGACGCAGCCTGAATCTGCCTTGAAATCTGGAATCTAATTCTTTTCCTGGCATGAAACCCCGAGGGGGAGATGAAACAAACATTCCTGCTGCTGAGAAACAGCGAGAGCAACCAAAAGGAAGACAAACAGGGACTCTGAGAGGAAGTTAATCAGGTGGAAGCCCAGAGGACGGCAGAGGACACTGTCCCGCTGTTCCATTAGACGCCGACTTCTCATCTCCGTCCTGCCGGATACCAGCAGCAGCCTCCGGCTAAAAATAACCAGCGGCCGTCACGAGAGCAATAAATCAGCCGCTGGATGCCAGCACAGGGAGGGACACGGCCCCCAGGAATCCTGGGTAAATCTCCCATAAGCCTCTGCCGGAGGGCGACGGGCCCTCGCTGCCGTCACTGATCTGAGGACAGACCACACTGTCCAGTAAACAGGAAGTGTCTGAAGACCCTGAAGGGCCGTCTTCAGTTTCCCGTCATAGAATAAGATGAAAGCGTCGCAGTTAAAGGGACCTTATGTTCCCGCCTGTTTGTGTCACAACTTTTCTGAACCGGGTCCCGTACTGAGGAGGCGCCCTGCAGTCAGCAGGTGAACAGGTCTGCGACGTCAAAGTCCGACCACTAAAGTTCATGTTGTCACGCCTGAAGGGCTCAGATTGTGTCTCCCTACAGAGAGACTTTTTTTTATGTTGAACCGGACTCCACTGAGAAAAACAGTCATTTTACCTCCCTGGTCTCCTGCTGCTTCGCCTGGTTCATTTGAGTTGTTGTGGGACTGTTTTAACCCTTTACACAAACAAACAAAAACAACAATAAACACACACAAACTAACAGACAGAGGCAGCAGCAGACCAGCAGCTTCTCTGTTCTACGAGGTAAAATTACTGTTTTTATAAATGGAGTCTGGCGGCTTTGACGAGAGCGACACAGCGACTGTTTCTGCTTAAACACAAAGGATCTTTGTTCTTAAAGAAAACAGGTCTGTCATTTTCGGAAAGGTTTTAATGCTGCATGAAATCCTGCAACAGAACACACAAACTGGAGCTCCGACAACAGCAAATCTCCGTGCCCGTCACCTCGCCTGTCATCATCAGCCAGTAAAAGCTGTCAGATTCCCAACAGGAGTTTCAGTCCAACGCACTTAAATACACTCAGACTGTCTCAGTGCAGAGCTCAGCAGCCTCTCCAACTTTCTCCCAAACATTTCTCCTCCCACGGTTTTTATTTATGCAGAAAATAAACTGTTTTCTTCTACAACAGCAAAGACACTTAACCTTAAAGTGAATTCAGTGTTCAGAGCAGCTTCTCTCTAATAGTAGTTACAGTTCAACCAATCATCTGATCCACTTTACAGCGCTAATCTGCAGACGCTCAGCGGCACGGCGCTGGCAGTTTCCAGCTCTCGGCCTTCAGATCTGCGGGCGGCGGCGTGTTTACATCCACCTGCAGTAATCTGATTACTTTACTGATATCTGACACCACATGCAAACACCGAGACCGGCTCAGGGATTGAACAGGATGACGCCACGAGGAGAAACCTGAGGATGTGGCCCCATGACCCAGATCAAAAATTAATGAAACACAGTAAAACACAAAACCCACGATTTTTTTACATCTAGTAAATAAAACAGACACGTGTGCTGCAGCTGATGCTGAACTATATTTAAGACAAAGTCTGGATCAGATGCGTCATATTTGAAACTCCAGGGTCTCTACAGCAACCTTGATCAGCAGAATCATGGTGAAACCCTGGTCAGTCTGATGCACGTGGACCCCTGACGCTAAAAGACAAAGCTCCTCCCGTGTTTTTCCACCGTGCGTCCTGAAATAGACGGCGGCTAATTTTGGTCCACAGAAGCTCGACTCTCGTTTTGTTTCAGGGGGGAAATCCTGTCTCAACGCCCCCCATCCTGATACCAGCCCGGCCTGTAGGGAACTTTCCATTTCCTCCTCTGATCAGCCCCCATTGTCCTGCAGACCGCCACACAGACCTGGACCCCAACCCAAGCTACTGATTTAACTACTTGCTAATACCAGCAGACAACAACGCCCAGCACCAGAGGCTTGGTGTCTTAGAGTAAGCGAACGTCTTCTTTTAAATAAATGATTCAAAAATATCCGCAACGCTTAATCACTTCCTGTCATATCCAGGGTCAAAACTATTCTTGGAAGAAAATAATCTAGGAATTAATCATTTTGGAAACTTTAGGGGTACTGCCAAGGGAAAGGCAGGAGATAAGAGACAAGGCATCTTTTGGGAATATAAGGAGTCATTTATCTTGTTCTTGTTGTTTCTTTGTGTACGAAACTTCGACACGTGTCACATCATCCTGGGCTGGCAAATTAACAGTTAACGCAGGTATATCAATGGCCAGCCCAGGTAACGGCCATCCTGGGCATATTAACTGCCATCCCAGGCATATTAACTGCCACCCTGGGCATATTCACTGCCATCCTAGGCACATTAACGGCAATCCTAGGCATATAACTGCCATCCTAGGCACATTAACGGCCATCCTAGGCATATAACTGCCATCCTAGGCATATTAACTGCCATCCCAGGCATATTAACTGCCACCCTAGGCATATTAACTGCCATCCCAGGCATATTAACTGCCACCCTAGGCATATAACTGCCATCCTAGGGATATTAACTGCCATCCCAGGTGCATTACGGCCATCCTAGGTACATTTACTGCCATCCCAGGTACATTAACGCCCATCCCAGGTACATTAACTGCCATCCTAGGCATATTAACTGCCATCCTAGGTATATTAGCTGCAATCCTAGGCATATTAGCTGCCATCCCAGCCATATTAACGGCCATCCTAGCCATATTGACAGCCATCCTAGCCATATTAACTGCCACCC
>JAPMOB010241706.1:0-23580 GCA_029875015.1 Lepomis gibbosus
CCAGTGTCCCTCGGTCTTCCGGTCCCAGTCTCCTTGCTTCCTCGTGCCCGTGTTTCCCCGGCATCCACCTCTCCCTCCACCCCATTCCTCACGTCCCTATTATTCAATAAACCTTCCTTTTGAGCTCTGCATTTGGGTCCTCTGTCCCCACACCACACCACACCATAGCATATGACTTATTTCGGCAGAAAGACCTCCAAGTCAAATAGTGTCAACATAGTAATCAGTGTAAATTATGCGTTAATATTTACTATACTATAATTATATAGTATAGTACACTAATAATATAATGTCCATAATAATGATAACAATGAAGCAATGACAGTCCCCTTTCATGCTACTGTTATTTATTTTTTCCAGTGCTTTGAAGTTTCACAAGCTAAGAATGTTCTGTATATCATGAGCCAGATGTATCTTGATTTAAGTTAAAACTTAGTGTTTAATTTAATGATAGAATAACAAGGGTATGCACATTACCCCTGTAGTACAACTGTTGCTGGACACATTTGCTGCGTTGGCTGCAGTGGTCTGTGTGACTGGGCCTGGGGGAGCTGACTGGCCCCTGGCAAGCTTTCCCACGAAGGTTGGTTCGCTACCCTTGGACCCTTGTTTTCCTTGACACTGCCAGCTAGCTAGCTAACAAAAGGGTGTGTGCCTACACCTAAGTTATTCATTGTATGCATGTCAACCTCAGTTGTTTTGATGTGCAGCCTCCGGTACTGCAGCTATATAATGACACCCGTCGGCACTTGCAGAGCTTCTAAACTCCGAAAAACGTTTGAGCACATTTTCGATTCGCCATCAATTTTCGTTAAACTTCAGATATTCGAATCTACACAGTTGGTTTTGTCATGGAAAAGCTATCTTGCTGGTGATGGATTAAGCAAATAATTGAGTAACAACCAACAGTTGTCTTTGAAAAATTTATTAATAAAAGAGAATAAACAGAAGTACTATAAAACATAAACAGCTGGTCCAGAGACCTAGCGCCTAGGGCAGCTTCGGGCGTCTGGCACCGAGCAAAGCCATGCATAATCATTTACACAATCTAGGTTTCTGTGTTTTGGGGAATAGAGATCCTCTCTGGAACAACAAAAGAGGAAAACACCAAAACAATCTCACAGCTCTGACCTAAACCCTAGTAAATGTGGACAGACCAACATAAGGAGGATAGGAGAGGAAAGATTAAGGATAAAAAATACAATACATAATAATAATAATAATAATAATAATAATAATAATAATAATAAAAGATCATATATAAAAGATTAAATGTAAAAGATTAAATGTAATTTTCTGCCATAACAGATTTCTCGCGTCAGTATTTAGTGATGAAATAGTGTATTAGAAATGGAAAAAAAGTTGTTGTTACACACTAAAAACTCCTGGGTTATTTCTTCAACCCATTTTCTGGGTTAGTTGTGTTGGGTTAAAATTATGAGTAACCATTTTCTGGTTTTTCTGTCTTATATTTTGACCCAATTACTGGGTTGTTAAGGTTTCTGGGTTATTTTTCAAAGAGTAACCCATGTTCTGGGTTATGGGGTTGACTTTCTCTCTCTCAAATTGAAATTACCTTTATTGACATGAATGTATAGCAACCACCCCACAGTTGTTCTGGAAAACTGTTGTTTGATAAATAATTAATTTATATAGAGTTTATTTTAATTTAATGCAATAAAAAAAGTGCTTGAAGTGCATAATATTGTCACATTCACCCCTAGTCACGTCTTCCTTTGTTCTGTTTTCCAGCCACTCATCTGTTTTCATGGTTTCTGTCAGTTAGTTTATCTGCATCACCTGTGTTTAGTTAATTACCATCATCATCATCTGTTCCACCTGTGTTCTGTTAATCAGTGTTCATCTGTGTTTAGTTCCTTCAGTTCAGTTAAGTCTTTAGCTGTTCTACTTATTGTGTGTCCATCCTGCCTGTCTGCACCTTTTGGAGTTACTTTATTAGTAAAACGTTTGAATTGGGACTTTAGACTCCTCCTATTCTTCTTCTTCTTCTGCCTGCACCACACTGTGACAGATATACAAAAGTTTTATTTTCTGAAAAAAGGCATACAGTGCAGACGCTTTGCTGCTGGCTCTTGCCTCTCCTTGCATTCTTTTGCTTAAAATCTCTTTTTCCCTGCTAGAAGTCAGCAGCTCTTGGATACTTTTAAATCACTGGGACCCTCAGGTAAAGTAGGCTCCTGCCATACTTTAAAAACTTTTCTGATTTTAGTGCTACGCGAGTGCGGCCTATCAATAGCACTAGCCTGTACCGCAGGGACTGGAGCTATAGCTAATGCTAATTAGCAACAAGATGCCCCCCTTCTCCACGGACAACTTCTACAAACTTCTCCAGAAAGTTACTGTGCTGGAAACAAAGATCCACAGGTTAGAAGTGAATGTGGAAGTGAATGGATTATGTGGGAATGACACCACTTTGCCGTGGACCCAAAACTGTGGACAAGAGCATGCTAACACACGGCTAATTAGCACCAACAAGACTACAGAGAAGCAGGAGGCCTGTGTACTGGGTAAGAGACGTACAGACTAGTGAACTGAATGTTTCAGGAGGGTGGGTCGTTATGTTTGTCTGACAGAGACCAGATGAAGCGTATTGAACTGGGTGTGCCTCTACTATCTTTAGAGGCGCCTTTGTCCTCAATACAATGACACAGTTCCACCTTTTCGCTGAACTGAATAGATTTCATACCAATAAACTGCTAACGAAGGTGAAAAATATTTTTTTGGCCAAGACGAGCGTCCGTCATCTTTCTCAAAATGTGTCGTCTATAATCTGTTCTTTAAACAAATATAATCACTGAACAAATATAACCCTGAGCTGAAGGCAAACTGACAAACTACTGGTGCTAGCAGTATACCCACAATATAGCATACCCACTGGCAATGGCAATGTGATGTGCGATTGCAGTTTTAATATAGAGGGAGATCAGTTCTGATACTCCATTTTAAAACAGAAATGTAGAAGACTAGATGCAGAGTTACTTCTGAAGTCCACTGACTGGGGCTACAGTGCGTTACAGTTGTGCCTTGGTTTAGTTCCATTCTGAGCCTGGCATCAGTGTCCACTTGAAATGTCTCAGAAACATTTCAGCAGCGGAGCACGTAGCCTGCCAAACTTTTTTAACTTGTTATTCATATGTTCTTTTTGTGCTTCTACTACCTTCTTCACAGCTCTCTGTGACCCTGTTCTGTTCCATCGTCTGTAGATTGCATTTGCCACAAGGAGCCTTTCAGAATCAGAGCATTTGTCCTTATTTTGCTGACATGTTTAGAGTTTGTTGATTTGGTAATCAGTGCGGAGAGCCGCGTCTGCTGGACTCACAAGAATTGAGTAGAATGGCCGCGATTAGCTCCGGCACCCACGGCGCAGCCATAAAGCGCCACAGGCGGATTCAGGCCTTAGACCTTAGGCCCCATCCACGCTACTGTTTAATTTTAAAACGAAGACCTTTTGCTACTTTTGCACCTCCCGTCCAGACTAAAATGGCGAAAACAAAACAGAGAAGTTTGAAAACGCTGCCGACCCCCTTTTTCGTCTTAAAACTCCAGGACGCAGACACTCACATTTGGCTCTGATCTCTGGGTTTTATAAGTCATGCAAAGCAGCAAACAACACAATGCTACGTAATACTGAGCTGAGATTTTGATTAAGTATTTTTATTTAAATATTTTGTACCGTGCAAATAACACTTATAGCCTTTACTTGTAAGTTATGTCGCTGTTTACTTTGCGGCAACTCCCATTCTTTTTTTCTACCGCCACAGCCTCTTTTACCTCCCATGTTACATTCAGTAACAACCCCAGCTCATTATTGGTCTGTGCAAAAAAAAAAAAAAAAAAATCTTGTGCAATTCTTCATCTGCATTACTTTATTCTTTCGCCAAATCTTCTATAACTACAGAATAGACCATATGTTTCATGTTAGTGTACGTGAACGGCCACAAAGTGCATTTTCAGTCGTTTTAATATAGTCGGAGATCAACTCTGATACACAGCTAAAACACTGGTATAAATAAAGTTTAAGCTTACTTTATAAACCATTATCTACATACACAGATAAACACACCATAGGAGATGATTCAAGACATGCATCGCCACATTCATGTAATTCTTCAAACATAACACATACTTTGACTTTCAGGTGTGTGAACTGAATGTTTCAGGAGGGTGGGTTGTTATGTTTGTCTGACAGAGACCAGATGAAGCGTATTGAACTGGGTGTGCCTCTATTATTTTCAGAGGCGCTTATGTCCATTCAATTATAGTTCCACCTTTTCCCTGAACTGAATAGATTTTTATACCAATAAACCGTCTGCCAATCTTTTCAAAATGTGTTGTCTATGATTGATCTATGTTCTTTAAACAAATCACTGTGAAAAAAATACAATCCTGAGCTGCATGCAAACTGCCAAAGTACTGGTATGACTACCTCCACACCTTACCTGTGGGAAAAAAACCTGATTGAGACAACAAGTGTTTTATTACTACAAATACTTCACAATCGCATTTCAGTCAAAACAGAGTAATATTATGTAATTTAAGTATAAACCAAGGGGGATGAAAAAAATAACATAATATTTTGATTCCGGTCTGTAAACTCATCCAGTCTCTACTTCATCAGACAAGAGCAGCTGAAATATTTAGTGACACAGCATAAGATAAAGGTACAAACACAATATACAGTCATGTACTAGTCTGTTAACCATGAACAAAAAAACCCCACACAAACGCACACAAGTGACTGGATGAAAACAGCTTGTGTGGGTATATAACAAAAACCTTCTCAGTAAGTGACTATCCTTCTTTATGTTTTTAGGTTAAACCCAGCTGCTGCGACATCACGGCGACTGCAGCTCCTGTTATTAGTCTAGATAACACTCAGGTGATGAGAGAATATGTCCTGTTTCTTAGTCACTGTTTGCCTGATAAAACATCATAGATCTTTATTAACTCTTTCATCTTTAATATTTGGATTTAACTGACAAACAGCATGTTTGCTCTCTGATGGTCTGTGTTGTGTTGATAACACCATCATGGCATTTAATAAATAATACTTAGATATAATAAGTAATTACTACAACGATGAATTGTTAGTTTTCAGTGAAACATCAGTTCTGATGTTGAGGACTTTTTATTTTTATGTCGATTTCTAACTAATACTTCTGGTTCTGCTGCATTGTAGACATATCAGTCTGAATGTTTCTTTATTTTCAAAACTGTATGCACCCCAACCTCCCCACACACACACACACACACACACACACACACACACACACACACACACACACACACACACACGCCCAGTAGTGGAATGTGGACAGTTATTCAAGAGCTTAAATGAACATTCTGTCATTTCCAATGGCTGCTGGTCTCTCACATCAAAACAATGACAAAATATGTAGTTTGGTGACATCCTGAAGCAGCATGGGATCATTGCAGACAGCTGCTCCCTGTTAAGATTCCTTCACTGTTCATCGCTTTTGCCGGATGCCACTGGCCCTAGCCCTTCATGCTGTTAAAATGGTTAAGGTTATGGTAAAAATAAAACAACTAAAAAGTGTATCGTAAAAATGTGACTTTAAACTGCCTTGTTAGCACTGTTACAAGCAAAGACACTGATAGAGGGTATGCACAGATGTCACTTCCCCTTCTGAGCTTGCCCCCCCTTGATGGACTGAGTGGCAAAACCCCCGTTAACATGGTAGCGATTAGCAGCGGAACCATGGAAAACGGGAGTAACACAATTACCTGCTCAAATTAAAGACAGTTGGACTCGACAGTGATCCTTACAGCTTTCCGAAGAATCAGTGGTCCATGGACATTGAGATGTGGCCAGGAATCCGAGTTATGGATATCGTGGTCGTCTGTGGACAGGTTTGTATAACGTTACATATTTGAACTTTCATTTAGAAAACTGTAGCTAAGTTAGCTAACGTTAGACCTGCTTTGTTTGCTAATACTGCCACTCACTAATGCTATTTATCAATATTTGCGCAGGTGAAAGACTGCCAGAGAATGAGCGCCCCCAATGAATCCTTGGATAGCTGCAGAGAAGACAGGGACAGTTTTGACAGCTCATTGTACATGTATGGCAGGACTTGTAGGGACTGTTTGCATGTAGCAGCTTTGATGTTTGCAGTTATGTTAATGAGGTGCATGGTGTGTCATTGTGCATCCTCACTACAGACATGTCAGTGGCTTTAGCCAATACAAACAAAGAAAATATCCTGCTCTGAATTGTCTTCTATTGATATGACATGTCCCAGAACACAGAGTAGAAAGCTCAAGCATGCAAATCCAAGAGCTTCGGTGCACTCCAAAGACTTTGTCCCTGTGGCTCTGAAAGGTGGCTATCCTGAACCGCTGGGGCAGGGGCGTTGCTAGATAAGCTCTACTGGGGCACAGGCCCCCACCTCCCTTATGTAAATTTTTGTTTTATTTTTGATTGAAGTGTATGAAATGTGTTGGTATGTGCCTTCCCTTGCTTAGCCTATTAATATTGGTCATGTCAGAAAGGGATCCGACTGCAGCATAAGCACATATACCTATTTTATGCTGTTACCTGTGAGCCATGTTAACAATTTGCCACTGCTGCATAGTCACACCTGGCACTGCTACCTTTAAAAACAGTCTCTTTTATAAGCCTGAATGGAAACCTCTTCTAGAAAAATCATCATTAAGTCTATTAAGACTGTGCTGGTACTAGATTTGGATCAACTGTGTTTGTACACAGTAAATTTAAGTATAGTCCCTTAATTAAATAATATATATCAATACTTGCCAGATATTAATGTTATCAGCTGCATCAGGCCCTTTCAAACTGGCTCCCAGGTTTCCTTTAACATTTTGAAAGCTAAAATACTATTTATACAAGGGCTGGACGGTATTGCCAAAAATGTTCAGCATTTATCAAAGGTATTAATAGTTGTATTTCACTCAAATATGTTTCAGTCACAGTCTGGCAATCAACCAAGAAAAAACAGACGAAGAAGTTTTCTGTGTTGTCTTTTTATTGTTATCTGTTAGTCTTACGTTGTATATGGAATGTAGTTGTCTAGAATGTTAAGCCTAAATTGTGAAAATACTAAACATTACTGTGAAAATACATTATGCACTAAAAAATAAGTATTTACAAAACGTACCACATTTTCCCATCGTCTTTTTGATGAAAATCATTTCTAAGGTCAAAGTATCTCAGTTTTGAGAGATTGTTAGTATCAGAGTCAAAATCTCATGGGTTATTTTAATAAAAATTTACATGAGTTTTTGTATGAGTTTTTACATTTATATTTTACATTTAATAACATGTTTTGCCATATCACCCAGGCCTGTACATGATGTTTACTTCAATCTGAAGGCACAATGGTTTCACACACATTACACAGAGCACAACATGGTAACACAATCTTGTCTATAAGGCTGTCCTCACCTTTGCCATTTTGTTCCACTCTAATGAGGCTTACCTGCAGTGTTGAGCCCAGAATGGTGTATTTCTGCCTCAACATTCCAATCACTCTTTCAACATGGATTCTCACACAAGAAATTTCTCAAGAAGATTCAATTTCTTTGCGACTAAGCTGATTCTTCAAGTGAAAAGGGCTGCTTCCTTGTGGTGTGATTAAAATAAGAAATTGAATAGTGTTGTTTTGTTTGTAGTTGCTCCATGTTTAAGCTTGAGCTTTTAAATCTGAAGGACGCTCTATGCACACCTCAAAGAAGTAAGCTGTGTCTTAAGTCTTCTCTTTGCAGCCACAATATTAAGAGATGAAGTCTGCTTGCCATTACCTGTATCCAACAGTGAAAGATTTGTGATACTGTTGACTGATGAATCCCAAAAGAGGTAGCCTTAAAAATACCTCAGAAAGACTGAGGCACAGCTTCATCAGTGTAAGAAGTAGCTCCTGATTAGGCTTGAGGGACTGTTTTGTAGCAGCAGGAATAACTGAAGACACATAACTAAATACTAACATGGAAGTCTGTATGTTCGGTAGTCCTCTGAAAAATGTCATTTTACGGTCATTAAATTGTGAAGTGTCAAGGGTACGATGTTTCAATTCGCTTTCTAGTTTGTGAACTTGGTCTCTCAGTGATTGACATTCGGTGTTTAAAGATTTAACCTCTTAACATTCCAACGGCCCTCCCACGGGCAGCGGCAGCTTTTGGTATGTACACACAACTGCTATGTGAACTTAATGCTCATATGACAAACCATTTGAAAGCTAAAATCCTCGTGATTCAACTAATGCAAACCATTTCAAGATACAATCACCACAGCGGGTAAATCAGCGCTTCTGTCAGTCCAACCAGTACAAGCAAAACTGACGCGACTCACCTATGAAGCCTCATAGTAATCCACCGATCGATTATATTTCAACAAAAATGGTCTTGTTAGAGAAAAGAGAAATTAAACAAAAGCAAACTACACTCTTTGCCTGCTCCTCAAGCCACTGCCACTCCGGGCGACAGTGCAGAAACATGGCTACATTCTGAAATTCAAAGAAAATATATAAATACAAATAAACATTTTCTTGGTGTAGGTTGTAACATTTTTATAACTAGCTAATCTTACAGCTAAAACATAAAACAACTTGCATTAAAAATGTAGACACACAATATACATGATTTAACTACAAAGCAGGCAATGTAACAACAAAAATAAAGTTAAAAAAAACTTTCTTACCTCAAAATTATTTTTTCCTTCTAAAATTGGCTGTCCCTGCCTACTTTTCTGCCTACTCTAACATGGAATAAGGACTGAACTGAGCATGTGCAGAGTGAATCATATGATACCTGATTGGAGAAACTGGATGTATTAAAAGTGACCCATGTTACAACCATCCCCGTTCTGCCCTATAAAGCCTAAGATAGAGGCTCCCCTCAACAGTGCAGCATTGGCCCAAAAGGCAGCATGTTCTAGAGTCCTATAGGCTAAGGCCTAGTCTTTCTATTTGTCCTTGTTTTCTTATGATAATTTGAAGAGCTTTGTACATAGTTTATTATTTTAGCGTTTTTCCATTTTTTAAATTTTCTAGAATCTTAATTTGCTATATACTTTGCACTTGACTTGAGACCACAATAAAATAAAATCAAAAAATAAACCACCAAGTGAAGCTTACTGGAATCCCTGTCTCCTTCTTCCAACACTGGGCCAATATTACACTGATGACATACTGTATTTTGGACAAAAGCTGCATCAGCATAGAATAACAGTGAACTTTTGAGACCCCCATCAATACTTAATGAAAGACAAACAAATCTGTCATGTTGTGAAGTAAATGGATATTAAAGTTGAATAACTTCAAATAAATAAAAATGTTGAAAAACAGTTTGAAACTCATTTCACACTATTTAAAATATGTTTAGAGATGAGTTCAAAAATCCTATTTCATAAATATGAATGTATTTTTTCAACCTTCATTTTAAATATAGCTTACCTTTTGAGAGTCATTCACATGTAAAAACACATTTCTTGTGTCCTTTATGAAATATTTAGAAACTTCTGATCATGTGATCCTTTTCTGACGTCTTGCTTTTTTTCTTGAACCTTCTTTACTTTCGCTTTAATCTCTTTAATCATCTTGGTGTGAAGACAGCAAGACTTTCAGGTGAGTGAACCCAACTAAAAGTTAATATATGTAGTGACAGAAAGAAAAACACAGTTTCAGATAATTAACTGTGATTTCAGGAAAATGTGTTTCGGTGTTCAGCAGAAATGTACTGGTATCAAACAGTCTGCAAGAAAACTGATGATTTTTAGTTCTTTGACTCATCTGAAATGATAGGACCAGGTGGTTTCTCATTCTGTGTTTAATCTGAATGTTTACAATTCTTTTCTGTGAGAGTCTGACAAATATACCGTTACTGTTTTATCTCAGATCATCAACATTTAAGTATAATATTTTATAGAACACTTTTCAAGGTGCTTGAAAATCTGTCCTTGTTAAGTGAAGCACCTTGCAAGGTGCTTAACTTAAATAGCAGAAAAAAAGAGAACAGAAAAAACATTTTTCCAGTCCAAAGAAAATTTAAACTTGTGTAAAATCTGGAAAGTCCCTATGATGAATAAAAATTTGTTTTAACGAGCTTAAATGAGATCACTGACTCAGCTTTCCTTTAATTTTCAGCAACAGACTTTCCCAAGGATCTCAGTGTATATGTATGGTACTAGAGGTCAGAGATACAGCAGGGAGAGGGGCCATGAAGTGACCTTAAAAGTAACCAGTAAAATCTTAAATTCCGTTCTAAAACATACTGGGTGCTAGTTTCAAGAGGCTAAAACAGAATAAAACATGTCAGAGTTCAGTGGTTAAATGTAGCCAGAAAGAGTATTTATGTAACTCTAATTAAAGCCAAAGTTAACTCAAACTTTTACAGGAACATTGTCCACCTTTATTTCAAGTTAACTGCATCTTTCAACATACATGTTTCACATGTTTTATATAAGTCCTCTATTTTACAGAAAACAGGTTAGTCCAGTTAATCCACACACACACACACACAGATGTTCAGTTACTGAATTAGTGAGAAAATTTGCTCTTTAATGTATTTTTTAATATACAGAAGTAAAGCTAATTTTTTATTTATTTTGCCTTATATTTAGATTTCTTGTTAGTTTCCTGTGAGTTTTCCAGCAGATACACTTTGACAACTGCAACATCTGGTGAGTCCAGTCACACTTTATAAGGTGCAAACAGAAATAATCACTTTTTTGTTTTATGTGCTGACTTTCAGCTATGTCAGGTTGTTTACATCCTCATTAAGGAATAATTATGGGATTCAAGTCATCTTAATATTTTGTCCCTCTCAATTCTACAGAACTGCCATTTATAATTGTATGGCATTTTCAATTATAGTGTTTATAATTGTATTTGTGCAATAACGAAAGACATCATGTGCACAGACTTCATGTTTCACCACTTTAACAGAACAACATTTTGATGTAAATCTTGCCCTGTCAAGATTTCATAGAAATGGGTTTGAGTGCTTTACATGTCATGGTCATCATTTTAGATATGAGGAAGAACATGTATAGTAGGCATTTTCCAAGACATGTTGTTGTCCAGGCCTCACCCAATTCACATACTTAAGGATTAAATACAAAGAAAACATACAGTGTCAATAAGCGCAAAGCTTTCAGCAGGTAAGATAAGTCAACTAAAATTCATAAAATACATACAGTAAATGCTGTATGTTGGTAATGCGCAGAAACTTAACTGACATAAGCAGTCAGGATTAAATATTGGGGCCATGAGGAGCCCTTAAAGTAATGATAGAATTCTTAAAATATAAAAGAAAGACATAGTTAGACATAATACAACACACAACTCCTGAAGAGCAATAACACCTGAAGAGCGACTTCTACTCAGATAGGAAAACAAAAGGGCAGCGAGAAGCACTGCTAGGACCATGGCAGTTTAGGTACTGAATTAATAAGAAAAGTTGCTCTTTTATTTAATGCAATTTTGATATACAAAGAAGTAAACCTCATTTTTACTTATTTTGCCTGTTATTTAGATTTCAACTGCAAATAAACAGTGCAAACATAAAGAACGATATTTACATATTGTAGCTCCAGATTCTATGCGTATATGTGGCGCCCTCAAAGACCATTGGGTATTCCCCCTAGGTGTCCACACCCACCCACAGTGTGAGACCCAGCCTTTGGCTCCCATTGTGCCTTTTTTTCAGGACTGACAACCAAGCCCCAGTGAGGCCCACTACTTAGAGGTCTGCGCCTATACACATAGAATCTAAAGTTACAATGTGTTACTATTGTTCTATTTTGTATACACTTCGCCCTGTAAAGCCATTGCTATTGGGTTTAGAGGCGAAGCAGGATGAGTCAACGCCTCACTGGGCCCTTACGGTACCACCAAGCACAGAGCCACCTGCCCAGAGCCGACAATAAACACTCAGTTCCCCGCAACCCACGGCATTGGTGCCGGCATGTGCAGCTATGCAGGTGCAGGCGAGGTCATGACAGCAACCGCATCAGCTGCGCACAGAGCAGGGCCAGCATGAGCGGTGGACACTCTCCCCATTTGGGGGAAAGCGCATTCTGAAAAGCGGGAGACATCGAAAAGAGCTGGTTATGCTCTTTGGCAAGAAAGCAGAATCAGGGTGCAGTACAGCAGAGCTGCCGTCACCCTGAATCTGGAGGCAGGACGGAGCCACAGAGTGGGCAGCTGACCCTCTTTGCTGACGTCAAGGCCACTAGCAGAGCGACCTTGGCCGAAAGGAACTGCAAGTCCGCCGTCTCCAAGGGCTCGAAAGGGGCGCAAGTCAGGGCACGTAAAACCAGTGCCAAATTCCACAGTGGTGTGAAACCCACTCGGGCTGGCCGAGAAGTACGTGAGGAAACCTGGACGTGCTGAAGGCGGTCCAGAGGTGTGGGATCAGCCGTACTGGTGTAAAAGAATAAAGCAGCCGAAGAGGCCATCGTCGGTGTGCAAAGGCTTCCGCCCCCCAGCGGGGGAGAGTAGCGTCTGTGAAGACCGAGACATGGGGTGTGACCCTACCCAGGGGAACCCACAAATGAGGGGGTCCTGCCAGTAAGCCAGATCTGGACCCACATACGGGGGGGTTGTTGTCCAGACGTCGTCTCTGCCTTGCCGGGTCCACATGCAGGCAAATGAACCACCGCTACCGCCTCATGTGTGCAGGTGGCCCAGGGGGACCACCACATGAGCTGCTGACATGAGGCCCAGCAGCAGTGAAAAACAAATGTAAAACTGATAAAGCCGACAGGGCGCGAATCAAGTGATAGAAATCTGGTCACTCATGTCAAGGATGAAAGCGAGTGTTTACAAATGATAAGAGGATGAAGAGGGACTATCCTTCTAGGAACGAAAAAAACAACAAACTCATTGAGAGTGAACTGTGTGAACATTAGGTAAACGTGTTCTCTTCTCTCAAAGTCTGAGGTCAGCAGATAACATCTAGCCTTCTGTTAATGTTAATTAAGTGAAGCTGCAGTGAATCTCTCTCTGTCCGCCCTGCTAAGCAGCTCAGCAGAACAGCAGAACAGCTCTTGTCTGTCTGTGTCTTGGTTGCTTGTCAGACTGTGACCTAACAATGTTGAGTGAAACATTACAATTACGTTTGATAAACACAGATGGGCCAAACTGCAGCTCGGAAAATATAACCATGGATTCCAGCAAGAAACATCTGAGGGACCAGTCCAGACACAGATGATGGCACTCCTCATACATCACTTTAAAACCATACAGTGAAGTTTAGTTACAACTTTGGACTAATGTGAGATCGAAAGCAGTGGATTCACAATGACAATTAAAATGTTAGCAGCACAAAATGGGCAATATGGATGCACATCTCAGTAAATAATAAGCATCACATATTCAGCCCAGTCATTTTATAAATAGGTTATTATATTTGAAAATGTATTGAAGGAAACCTTGAAAAGCCAGTTGGAATGGGCCTGATACAGCTGATAAAATTAATATATAGAAAGTATTTACAATTTACAGGAGCTGTGCTGAAGTTTGTCACTAGAGTAGATGCTGGATCCCTATGCCCTTCCAAAGTGAAGGGTTTCACAGATTTTACAGAGCAGACTTTACCAGTGTGTCATGTGATTAGTTAGAGTGGAGACAGGAAGATTTTGCAGACCAGAATTTTTTTTGTAAACTGCTGCTAGTCATTTATATTTATCTCTATAAGCACAAAAAAGGCACCAAAATGTAGCCATATGCCTTTTCTCCCTCAAAATGTCAAAATCCTGCTGAGTGGACGTTTAGTTTTTTATCTCTGATCCTTAATTGATTGGAAAGTCTCAGTCGTCTCCCATTCACTCCCTGTTGTAGCTGCAGCCTGAGGTCTCCCCTGTTACTAATTCTTTAGCTAGTAGCTCAGCTACTCAAGCACTATCTAAAGTCCAAAATGACAGCTTTTCATTCATCCATCCATCCATCGTCAACCGCTTATCCTGCGCACAGGGTCGCGGGGGGGCTGGAGCCTATCCCAGCTGGCATAGGGCGAAAGGCGGGGTACACCCTGGACAGATCGCCAGTCCATCGCAGGGCTACATATAGACAGACAACCACTCAAACTCACATCTAAGGACAATTTGGGAAACACCAATTAATCTAGCCTGCTTGTCTTGTCTTCAAACATGAAGCAGATTTGTTAAACATTTTTATTCATGCTTTGTCAGGTCTGTCAGCAAGACAAGAACTTCTAAAATGTTTGTTTTCTGAATGGAGTTTGGATCGATCAGGGCTATGCTATGCTAACTTGGTCACAGTAAAGTAAAATGAAAGCTGGAATAAAGTTAAAGACACATGTTTTCTGAACTCACCAGGTAGTTCAACCTCCTCGCTTCTTTTCTCCAAGTAATGTCCAGCTTTGTCCAGTTTTTACGTAAATATGAAGTCATAGTCCGACAGAGCTAACGACGCTAACAACAACACTGGAACCGGATGTGCACGGAAGCTAAGAAGCTCCAGTAAAGATAAAAATCCCAAATCCTAGAAATCCCAAAAATTAAAGAAAAAAGCAAATTCAATAAAAACAGTTACAGTAACTCCGATCTCCTCCCGTGAGTAAACGGCGTAGCTGTCAGAGCCAAATCCGACCGACTACGGGTGTTTATTTCTCCAATGGTCCGCTGCTCCCTGCTCCTCTAGCCCAGGTTTAGCAGCTCTCAGACGGCCTGCAGATTTTCAATCTCCCGCTCTGCTTGGCCCTCTACACACAACGCTCTGAAGCCTCGGTGACGTATGGACAATCTCAACACTGATAGGCTATCGTGACTCAGCGTCATGCGACTTCTTTGAAAAGTGCGTGAGCCTTACGCAATTTGTAATGCATGGGAATGTAACATCTGACCCTGTTCTAAAAAAGGGTGTCCCACAAGGATTATTTCTGGGTCCTTTGCTTTTTATCATCTATATAAACAATGTGTGCAGTAAGTTTAAACACTCACAGTATCATTTGTATGTGGATGATACAATTATGTATTCTTGTGCCCCTACACCTGAGATTGCCTGTGCAAATTTGCATTACAATCTGCGTCATTACAATCTGCCCTTTTTGATTTGAAGCTACTTTTAAATGCAAAAAAGACAAAGGTGATGATATTTGCACCTATAAATACTAAAGTCCCAGCTCTTGCTAACAACACATTACAAGATGACGCCATTGAACTTGTTGATACTTATAAATACTTCGGTCTGGACAAAGCTTGACCCTCTTCATCATGTGGCTCTCAGGTTCATCACAAATGCTGGCTATCAGACACATCATTGCATCTTATACAGTAGGGTAAATTGGCCATCACTCAAGCTGCGCAGGATGCTACATTGGTACACTTTTATTTCTAATGCTATTTTAGGTCTTTTGCTTAAGATTGGTGAGCTAATTTCCTTAGGTGCTTTTAAAAAAAGAATATCCGACATTCTGATTGACATATGCAATTGTTTTTAATTAACGGTAGCTAGATCACTACATTTAGTCCTTATTTCGTTTGTTTTGTATATTTTACACTCATGGCATATTTGTCTATGGAAATATCTTGTAGACTTTCTGTAAATCTGTATTGTATTTAAAGTCCAAACAAAGACAAGATGACCCAAACTGTTAATCCAAAAGCTGACAAAGAACAGTTATCCAGTAAATCAGGTAAGTGGGAAAACACATCCAGGCTGGTTTACACTTGAGGCTGGCTCCAAAAGGGAGTCAATCTCCATCGACAGCAGAATAAAACATGTTTACAGCCTGGTACAAACAATGGTTTTAGTGTATATTGCTATTTTTCCCTTTGTGACAACTGTGAGGGGTGTGATTTTTTTCACCCATTTAAATTATATTAAAGTATAAGGTAGAAAGTGAAAATACTCCTGCACACACAGAAGTACGCTGCATTTTTATTTTTCAACAGCTGTATTGTTTGATATTTTATCTGTGTTTTATAATTAACTTTGAATTGACAGAGTGTGAAATCTAAAATTTTCAGTCAGTAGTATAGACAAAATGAGTGTAAATAAATGGGGAATTTATTGCAATGTGAACCTTTTTTTTTATGTGCATAAAAAACACCTATGGACAACATTTAAAACTATATGTAAAAGTCAACAGAAGGGGAGAAGTCCTTTAAACGTCATTAGATACAGATGTCCAGCACACTGAGGATGCATTCCAGGTCTATGCAGCTGTCTGGCACCAGGTTTGACATCTAATCCACAATTGCAGGAAAATAAATGAGTAATAAATGTTGCAGGTAGTTAATGTTAAAATATAACATTAACTATAAAGGTTGCCTCACTCATGGTGACAGTACTATTATGTCATATGAGAGAAAATGGAACAAGGGGGCAAGACCTCAATTTATACTGTAGATGACAGTCAATAACATTAGTCAACAATATGTTTTGGTGCTGTCCTTTGAAGATAGACAATGTAAAATCAGCTTTCAAATGTCCAATAGCCAAACCAATAAATTCCTGATCCATGGTAACGTTAACTGTTGACGTTTATTATAATCTAGTATGGCAAATCCTCACATTCATATATTAGAAATGTTGAACATTTTAAACATTGTGTAGTATAATCTAAATAACAGAGAAATAGTTACTTGTTACTTTAAGTGTTGTTGGATAGTTTCAGGTTAACTTACCTTTTCTGGGTTTTGGTTCTTGATTCTGAAATTTGGGTTTTGTATCTGTATTTTAGTTTCCTACCTCGTTCTGTGCACAGTTGGTCCATGTTTTTGGTTTTATGTTTTGTTCCTGGTCTTGGGTTCTCTGTTTAGCCTTGTTTATTCCTTTGTTCATTTGCAGGTTCTGTTTAGCTCACTTTAATGTATCTTAGGTTTAGCCCTGCATTTGAGTCCGTGGCATAGTTATGTCTTTGTATTTACTCCCAGTTATGTGTTTGCGTTATTTTGGTTTTGTCTGCTCCTGGTTCTGTTTAATCTTAGCTTCTGTCTGAGTTCCTTGTTGGTGTTAGTTTATTTGTGATATGTCTGTTTGTGCCTGGATTAGTTTGTTATTTATATTATGCTGATCTGTTACTTCTTAGCTTGATATGTTTAGTGTTCAGTAACTTGTGTTATGTCTGTTCCCCCCTCTGAGGCCTGTTTCAGAAAGCGGGTTTAGTGAAAACTCTGAGTAAGTTGTGCCCAAGATGAGGGAAACTCTGGGTTTTCCGTTTCAGAGAGCGAGATCAGATAAACTGTAGGTCTGTAACCCGGGCAACTTACGCTGTGAACCTAACCTGCTCGGGAGGAGGTTTACTTAATGCTGAGTTTCTCTGACTTCTGCTGTGGAGCCTGAAACGGCTGTGTGACATTTCCTCATTCATACTGTCCATATCAAAGTACATATTAGAACAAACTTATGTGTTTAGAAATATCGAAATTACAGTTAAACATGTTATTAGTTTTTTTGGGCTTTTTTTTACCCCAAACATGAACATGACGCTTTTATGATCAATCTGTCATCGATGTATGGACAGAGAGTTATCTTTGGACAACGTAAATTTATCCTCAGCACAGACTAAAATCTATAAGCTACACTGTCATTTATGACACAGTGACTCTGTGGACATTAAGGCAGCTGTCAGGTTGGCAACAGTTGCAGAAAAACACTTACCATGCACAACAGTGCTGCAGTATACTGTTTAAACTGATCTGTATAAAACTGATCAGAGAACAGTGGCCTTTCATGTTGTAGTCGCACTGATTGAACATTCCTATCATAGTTATCAGCTGGATATGATGTGAATATTTCTGAGTGAGGATGACTGTGGTGCAGCTGAAACAAATAAATGTAGTTTAAAAGTGAGTTTTCCGTGATCTGCTGAGAGTCTAAATGTGTTGAAATGAGCAAGATTTTATTAATGTAACAAAGACGTCTAAAACTTCACAGTCAGTTTGAACCTAGACACATTTTCCACTGCAAAATTATCATTAATACGCATCTGCCCACTGAGTCAGATTGTCACTTTACAATCACAGGTCCATGAGGAGCCTAAACTATGTCTAATCTGTTCGATTAATATTTTCATCTTAAGTGATTGCCACCAGTATTTCAATCCGATCGCATCTCATGCGTCACATATACACGCTTTGGAAAAGCTGTGTCTGTAGTACGCAAAACGGCGATTTTGCGTGTATATGATACGCTGCAATTTGCAATAGCGTTGCAACACAAAGGAGGCTAACCCTACCTGCTAGCATTGGCTGGTCGACATGCATATATTTACTGACTTAGGTTTAGGCACTAACTAATGTCATGGTTGAGGTTAGGGAAATTCCCTCGGGGGGGGGGGCTGTCAACTCCTTAAATAAAAACATCGCTAGCTGCCTAGTTAGTTAGCGACCGGAAGCACTACTCGTGCATCCGGTCACCCCGGGGCATCACATACACACGCTGCCGGGATGCGTCTCATATACACGTACCTAGTGGTGTCAACTATACACGCAAAGTCGCTGTTTTGCGTACTATAGATACGGCTTTTCAAAAGCGTGTATATGTGACGCAAAAGCATGAGAACAGGCTGGGCATTTAGTCCCGTCAGGTTCCTTACCACCAGATGACCCCACCGTCATCTCGTCCGCGACGTCGCCTCCCAGGGGGCAGTTCTCGATCAGCACGCGGCCCTTCTCCAGTCGGTGTCCAACGCGCTCTGCTCCCGGGGCGAGGAGGTGCGGCGAGGAGGTGCGCACGGCTCCCCGACCCCTGCTCTGCGCGTCTGCTGTCCCCCTCTCAATCTCCGCATCCCTCTCTCTCCGCTGATTTTGCCCCGAGTGCCCCAGCCGGCACGTACGCTCCCCGCGAGTCACTGGTTTTCCACCCAGACAAGTTCTCAGGCGTTATGGGCACATGTGACGGCTTGATGGTTCAGTGCGCCCTAGTGTTCAAGAGGCAACCAGTGTCTTTCCAGTCTGACGAGGCCAAGATCTGTTATGTTGCTGGGTTACTCCCGCTCCGGCTTCACACCGTCTCGGGCCTCTGCACTGCTGTGCCCCGTGCTCAGCTCGGCAGTTCCGCCAGTTCCACCAGCGCTCCCGGCTCCCCCTGTACTCCCTGCCTTGCCGCCACCCCGAACCCATGCAGCTAGGCTGCACTCACCTCTCCCCGGAGGAACGCGAACGTCGCCGCCTTGCCGGGCATTGCTTCTTGTGGGAAACCCGATCATTTTCTGTCTGCCTGCCCTGAGCGCCCAAAAGCTCCTGCTCGCCAATAGGGTTGGGACTACTGGCGAGCAGAGTCCCCTCACCCAACCCCCGACTCCTGCTCGATGCCACCATCTCCTGGGGAAATGTCACCCTTCCTCTCGGGGCGCTGATCGACTCGGGCGCAGACGAGAACTTCCTAGACCGTGAAGTATAGCTCAACGGCTTAAGATCCCCCAGGTCCCCTTAGATACCCCCCTTCATGCCACGGGCCTAAACGGCCAGCCCCTCACCACCGATACCCACTGTACTACCCGGTTACCTCTCGTCACCTCCGGCAATCACCACGAATCCCTCACCCTCCATCTGATTTCTTCCCCTGCTGCTCCCCTGGTTCTTGGCCTACCCGGACTAATTGCCCATAACCCCAACGTCGACTGGTCGTGGGGGAAGATCAGGAGCTGGAGCACCACTTGTCATTCCTCCTGCCTCCTATCCGCCCGAGCCCCCGGTAATTCAGCCCAACCTGCCTCACCTCCTGTCCCCCCAGACCTGTCCGGCGTACCTGACGTTTACCATGATCTCGCTCCGGTTTTTAGTAAGGACCAGGTCCTGTCGCTACCCCCCATACCGCCCCTACGACTGCTCCATAGACCTCCGGACGCTCCCCTCCCTTCCGGTCACCTATACAACCTATCGCGTCCGGAGAGAGAGTCTATGGAGCAGTATATCAAAGACTCCTTGGCCGCCGACGTCATCCGCCCCTCTTCCTCCCCGTTAGGAGTAGGCTTCTTTTTTGTAGCCAAAAAGGACAAGACCCTTCGCCCCTGCATCGATTACCGGGGGCTCAACGCTATCACCATTAAAAACAAGTGGATGGATTCTGTCTTTGAATCCCTCTCCCGGTCCACCATTTTTACTAAACTGGATTTAAGAAACGCTTACCATCTGGTGCGGATCCGGGAGGGGGATGAATGGAAAACCGCGTTTAACACCCCCTCGGTCACTATGAGTATTTAGTCATGCCCTTTGGCCTTACCAACGCCCCCGCGGTTTTCCAAGCCTTAATCAATGACGTCCTCCGTGACTTTCTCCACCGCTTCGTCTTCGTCTACCTTGACCTGATCTTCTCCCCCAACCCTGCCCAACACACAGAACATGTCCGCCTGATCCTGCAATGGCTTCTAGAGAACCGGCTGTTCGTTAAAGCGGAGAAATGTGAATTTCACACACCCTCCGTCCAGTTCCTTGGGTTCATAATCGTGGGTGGATGGCTCCTTGCAGATCCTTCTGGATTGGCCCACTCCCACCTCCATAAAGCAACTGCAACACTTTCTCGGCTTCGCAAACTCTTAAAGCCGGTTTATCCGCAACTTCAGCACCGTTGCCTCCTCCCTCACCTCCACCTCGGTCCCCTTCGCTTGGTCTCCGGAGGCCGCTGCAGCCTTCTCCCACCTCAAATCCCTGTTCACCTCTGCCCCCGTCCTCACCAACCCTTACCCCTCCCTTCAGTTCGTGGTGGAGGTGGACGCTTCGTACGTGGGCGTCGGCGCCTGCCTCTGGCTAGAGGGGGCTGAACACCCCTTCCTAGTTCTGACAGACCATAAAAATATTTCCTACATCCAAACCGCCAAAAGACTGAACTCCCGCCAGGCCCGGTGGGCCATTCTCTTCAATAGGTTCAATTTCTCCCTCTCCTACTGCCCCGGATCATGAAACACCAAACCAGATGCTCTCTCCCGGCTCTTTTCCCAGGACACTCCCCAGACCCCCCTGACACCATCCTACCCTGCACCTCCCTCGTCGCCTCTGTGGTCTGGGAGGTAGAGTCTGGTGTCCGCCGCGCCCAGCCCACTGAACCCGGTCCCGACCCCGGCCCCCCTAACCGCCTCTACGTTCCATCAGGAGTCCGCTCCCAGGTTCTCCAGTGGGCGCACGCCTCCAGGTTCAGTTGCCACCCCGGGATGGCCCGCACCCTCTTCCTACTTCATCAGCGGTTCTGGTGGCCCTCCATGGACAAGGACTGTCGGGCCTTTGTGGCCGCCTGTGAGGTCTGCGCCCGGGCCAAGCCCTCCCATCAGCCGCCCGCCAGTCTGCTCCGCCCCTCCACGACGCCCTCCGGTTCTCCCCTCACTCCCCGCCGGGCCGCCAGCCACCGCATCCTCCCCTCCACTACCGCCAGCCTCCCTTGGTCCTCTTGCCTGAACGCCTCCTTCTCCTCCAGCTCCTCGGTCCCCCGCGTCCACGTCTGCCGTTCCCCTTCTTTCCCCCAGTCCCTCCTCATCTCCCTTACCCTTCACTAAACCTCTTTTGAAACCTGAAGTGTTGCATTTGGGTCCACTCTGTCCCGAATCGTCACACAGTGTCCCTTAACCTAAAGATTATATGTGAATGAATCAGTGTTCTGTTTCCTTACAGTGACAGATTATCTGAAACAACTGAAGTGCAGCAGCAGCTTTCAGTATCTGCTACCCAAAAGTGAGTTAAACTAAACTGAGTCTATATTAACTATATTAACATCTAGAGTGTGCAGTGTTTGTATTTGGTGGGTACAAACTCAGTTTATTTACAATAATATTTCAAGCTCACTGCAATTTCCAATATGATTGTTTTTATTTTGGTCATAGCCTACACTGAACAGTTTTTTTTCTGATATAATTTTTTCTTTTCAGTGCCTGAGTTGATAGTTGTTCTGCTGGGGAACAGCTGGTCCCAGAGGAGTTCAGTGGGGAACTTGATACTGGGAGAGACTAAGTTCAACACTGAGGAAGAATCAGACCACTGTCTGAGAGTCAGAGGACGGTTGAAGGAGAAAAAAATTGTTCTCATCAACACCCCAGATCTGCTGGATCTCAACATCTCTGAAGACAAACTGACAGAACATGTGAGAAACTGCGTTAGTCTCTCTGCTCCTGGACCTCATGTGTTCCTGCTGGTTCTGCAGCGTGAATTCTTCACTGAGAAACAAAAGCTGAGGCTCTGCAGAGTCCTGAAACTCTTCAGTGATCGATCATTTGATCATTCACTGGTACTGACATCAACACCCAGATTGGAGAGGTCAGGAGTCATTAAAAGCAATACGCAACACCCACCCTTGCCCTTAACAGACTTGATCAGAATGTGTAGAAACAGATCTTTGAAGCTGAAAAACCTTGAACTTCCAGAGCTGTTAACTGGTTTGGGTCAAATTGTAAAAGAAAACAATGGGGAGCATGTCAGCTGTGATGTGTTTAAAGATAAAGTATCTGCTGTATCTGATGATCATCCAAGCTTGAAGCAACAGGAAACAAACACTTCTGACTTGGGTCCTGTTGAAGTTCCTGGTGAGTGTAGGAACAGTTTTGATAATGTGATCAATGCATGTATTTACTGATTAGGTTGAAACATTACTACACTTGATGTTTTTATCGAGTCACAAAAGGAAAATCTTTCACAGCTGTACATTCATGAGAGTAATGATCATGTACTGTATATAAAGATCAATAAGTTCTATCTGACGTCAGTAGCTGATGGTTCTTTTTTTACAGGGTTCAAGCGAAGCACATCTCACCATTCATCACCAGCAGTTGAAAGCACAATCAAACAAGGTGAGTAAATGATTTATACAACATATATGAATCAGAATTATCGGCTTTTAAAGAATGTGTTTTACAATTATGTGACAATTGTGCTTAACATAGCTTCTAGAAGTGACAAATGAAACAAATCATATTTTCTCATATTTTTTTTATGAAAGAACCCAATATTATACAGAGAGATGAACAAAAACAATCCACACAGTGATAATCTTTAGAATTAGGGGTTATTTGAGTTTGTAAAAGACTGAATCAACATCCATGCTTGCTGCAGTTTTTAATACTTTCTCTTTATGTTATATTACAGAATCTATACTCAGAATTGTGCTGTTTGGGAAGAGTGAGGATGATAAGACCAAACTTGGTAACTTTATATTAGGAGGTGAAGAATTTCGATTCCAAAACCAGTCTCAGATCAAGCATTGTATGTCTGCCTATGGAGAGTGGAGAGGAAAACCATTAACAGTAGTGAAAGCTCCAGACATGTTCAGTTTATCTGAGGAGACAGTGAGAGAAGAGATAAGGAGGTGCATCAGTCTTTGTCCTCCTGAACCAAATGTTCTGCTGCTGTTAGTAAAGCCTTCTGATTTCACTAAGGAGAACAGACAAACACTGAAGTTCATCCTGAGTTTGTTTGGCCAAGATGCTTTTAAACACTCAATGGTCATCAGCACACACAATGGAACAAGTGACTCAAGTGTCAGCCAGCTGCTTAAAGACTGTGGAGGAAGACACTACGGGATGTTGGAAGAAGACCATGGACAGCTGATGCAGAAGATTGAGAACATTGTGCATGAAAACAAAGGAACCTTCCTCACCTTCACTGAAGAGACCATCAGACCAAAGTCTGAA
>JAPMOB010241717.1:0-15574 GCA_029875015.1 Lepomis gibbosus
CGGGACTCGGTATCGGTAGATACTCAAAATCAAATGACTCGGACTCGAGGGCAAAAAAACCTGATCGGGACATCCCTACTATTTACTAATGAATTCATCAATTAATAGTGTCTGCTGTCAATTACCCATTTTAAGAGATACTTATCGAAAGTGTAGGTTTTTGATATTTAGTCAAAAACATGTTAATAAATATAAGCAAATTTATTGCTCAGGGCAGATATATTTAACTCTCAAATACGTATGTAAAAAGATCTACCAAATCCAGTATCAATAGGGCTCTACTAGTGTCTGTAAACGGTGCATTGTCAATCACGGAAAGACAATCTTGGCATTGAGCTCCGATAAGGCAAGAGGACTACTGAGGAGGAGTTCATGTCCAGAATGACTGCATTAAATGACTGCAATGTTCCCACTGAAAGCTTCACTTTCGTGTTAAAAATCAAACTTGTTCAAGAGAAAGAAAAAAATCATTATTCAGGTGAAGCAAAACTTTAAAGCTACAGAGAAAAGCAGATAGTTGACTTTTACTTTCCTAAATATTAATCATTGAACACAAATTACAACAAGTAGTGTTTAAGGGAGTGAGTGACTTCAAGGAATCTGAAAATGTAGGAGAAATGTCTTTTTTCTTTGAATGAAAGGAGAGAAAAAGGTTTAATTCCCTGAATGAAAGTGGCCTTCCATCTATCTAATGTACTTAGAACTACACTTCTCCTGCATCTGCGCCGCCCCCTCTCTCACTCCCATGCTAGCGCCTGATTGGATTAAAGCCTTAGACAGGAAACTACACGTGTTTAAGTGTGCTCTCTGCACACTGGTTGCCTGCAAGCAGGACAGTGAGACTGCAAATCTAGTCAAGTGTGACATTGCCTAATGAGCAGTGTAGTTCAGAAATAGAATCTGAAAATTTCAAAACACATTAGTCACTTCTGTCCCCTGAGAAGTGCATAATGCAACTGCAGAGCTGACAGGTCAACAGCTTGTTAGTGTCTAGATCTTTCTCCTCTTCAGACGGCTGTCGTTGAAGCCGCCGGCACGTTGGTTCTCTTCCAGCTCTTTGATTCTCTGACGCAGAACTTCGATCTCTTTGTTTTTCTCCTCCTGGAAGAACTGCAGCTTCTGAGTAAACACACACGCAGTTAATCCTCAAGAAAAGGGCAATATAAACACGACATGCCCTACATTTCTCAGAACAGCACAGCTGGCCGACAATAACAAATCCCACCTACTAATTAACCTTTTATTCAGTGATTCTTGTGAATGGCTGCTCCAGGTAAATGATGGTCCGTCTCTCAGACTGTTGACTGTGGGGTACTTTCTATTTAGTAACCAATGATCTAATTTATCTGGGGCTGGATTATTATCATTATCATTTATGGTTGTGAAATGATTATCTTCTTGATTGTTTTAGGGTCTAAAATGCAACTCACGATTTTCCCCAGCACAAGGTGAAAGCTTCAAATAGCTTTTCAACACATAATCAAAGAAAACAGAGAAAAGCAGCAAATTCTCACATATTAGAAGCTGGAGACACATAAATTTGCTCTGGGCGGTGCGCCTTTACAGACATTTCTGTGTGAGTTAATTTGCACTGTCTCTTGGTTTTATGAGAAAAGAACCCGGTACCTAGCTATGGCTCATGGCTGTGCAGTCAGCATATTGTCTGTTTGGGGTGAATAAAGTCAAACAATGCAGCTGTCAAATTCATTAGAGTAGCGTAAGGAAAAACTAAAGTCTGAATACCCATTTAGGCTACTTTCTTTACCAGACTTTTGTCCTTCAGACAAATAACAAAGCTGATGGGGAATGCTGGGAAGTAGCCTAGTGTGGCTTGGAAAGTGGGGACTAACAGGATGAATCAGTCAGTGAAAGCTACTTGTTTGCTCTGCTCTCAGCTGAGGTTTGCACACCAAGGTTACATACAGACAAACCCAAACCACCAGTAACACCATTCACACTAATGATTCTGTACTCGCTCCTTCAAAAAACTGGAATATCTAATATGTTCCTGCACACTAAGACCTGGAGCACAAATTGATTACCTCTTCAATTTGCTTTGTATATTGTTAGTTACCTCTATAATGGAAAACAGAGCATGTAAACGACACTGTGTGGGCTGCTCACCCTCTTGAACACACTCTGTGGAAGAAGGCTGGAGCCATGTTGTTGCTCCTGCCGCTGCTGCTGTTGGCTCCACTGAGCTGTACTCTGAACTCTGGCTAACTTCGCACCAAACTGCCAAAACACACAGAGCAAAGCGCCAACCAGCTCACAGAGAGGCCGAAACTGACCCCTACAGACCAACGCAGAGTTGTAGTTCATCTTGAAATAATTCCTTGAGGCATCTTTTCACAGAGCTTTCCTGAAAACACTCATGTGATCTGTGTCTTGTTGTCAATAGATGAAACTCGATTTCAACTATTCCAATAAACCATTAATCAGTCTATTCACATGTAAACCTGATTATTATACAACAGCCTTGTTTAGCTTTTAAATTCTTGTGACTTTTTCTTTGTACATGGTTAATCAAAATAGTTAAAAAATCCAGGATCACTGTTAGAATTAAGAATCGGTAGCTTTTAACTTACCTCCATCTGTAACTTCAGGAGCTCGCTCTGCCTCTCCCTCTCCTGGTTCTTCAGCCTTTTCTTCATCTCTTCCAGATCCAGATCCTTTTTCTCCAGAAGGTTCGTTATTTCAGCATCTTTAGCTTCCACTGTGATGAAATAAAACAACAGAAAGCACCACAATAAAATACAGATTTATCTTAAACATACTTGTTTTGTTTTTCTATTTTTGTCTAAATTAATTTCCGTTCTGCCGCTCTGCGCTGATGCTGTGAGCTGATCCCGGGACCAAACCTTTCAGGGATTATTGTTTTGAAATTCGCACGATGTCACTTTGATCATGAAAAATGAAGGAAATGCAACACGCATCTGCCTACAGTGCAAACACCAAGTTTAAAACAGAAATTTCTATGTCCTGTATTGTGTGTAATATTGTAGGTAAATTATAATATCAGTATTCCCTGCAACCTTAAAACATTGACTGTTTCGTGAGGCCTTACACTGACTGAAAGCCTCCCTGTGGGCGTCCTCCACCTCTCTCTTGCACTGCTGCCTCACAGTCTCTAGCTCCCTCTTGTGTCTCTCGCTTTGTGCTCTCATTTCACTGACCAGCCGCTGAACCTCTGCCTCTCCATCCTGATGACAACACACAGGCCACACACACACACACACACACACACACACACACACACACACACCGCATCACCGACTGACGCTAGAGTTCAGTTTACTTCTACAAGGTACAAGGTACAAGGTAGATTTATCATTTTACAACACAGGGTTGTATAACGAGATGAAGCTGTAGTTCCCTTTATGCAAAGCAAATGTTATATACTAGGGTTACATTTGGAATTGCTACTTATTATTAAGGTTTTGAAAGGCACCAACGAGGCTTAAAATATTGGTAAGAAGATATACAGAGGGAATCATGGTGTCAACCTGAACTCTAACTCAGTAGCTAGAAAAAAAGAAAACTTTAAGACACCTACAAATGATTTCTGTCCGAGGAAAACTCTCCTTTACTGCCTTAGCGTTTCTTGATGTTGTAAGTTGTACTATATTTTTTTTATCATAAATATAAATAAAAAAGAATAAAAACATTTTATTTTATTCTTAGCAGTGACTGCAGAGCTCACAAAGCTTAATATTGCTGTGTGTGCACAGTAATAATTAAAGGCAACCCAGTTATACACATCAATATGTTTATCAATTCAGAGCTTCACTCGTGGATTTTGGCAGCTTGATAGTAATAGGACAACATTTACAGAGATTATAATACATAAACTGAGGGTAAACTTGAACTTTGTGTACAGACTACAATAGATAAACACATTTCTGGGAACATTGCCAACACACAGAGAACATGACTTGTCCATGTGGAAATGGACACATTTGACTTTTTTGAGTTCACTCCTTCTTCACTTCTTACCTCTGCTGTTCTCTCATTCTGTTGTTTCAGGTCCACCATTTCGTTCTTCAGTGTCTCGTTCTCCACTACAACATGAGCAGTTTGTAAGTAAATGCTTACAAGAATTTTGTCTTTGGGATCCCAAATATAAATGGGACATTTTTATTCTATCCTGTGGTAAATCAGTGCTTCGATTGACCCTGTCCGATTCATCCTGGTTGTATTCTGATATTATCACTTAAAATATATGTGTCCAATGGGTTAATACAGTTACCTCTGAGGTTGCACTGCTCCTGCAGCGTCTGCTGCAGTCTGTTCACTGTGACAAGAAGACTGTCTCTCTCTGCAACAGGTACATTAACAGAATTAGCAACGTTTCATGGTTTGTGTGATTGTTTTCAGGTGCCACACATATTTGCAGGTTATGCTAGTATCTCACAAAAGTGAGAACACCCCTCACATTTTTGTAAATATTTGATATCTTTTCATATGACAAAACTGAACAAATGACACTTTGCTACAATGAAAATGTCCAAATTGGGCCAAATTAACCATTTTCCCTCCCCTGTGTCATGTGACTACAAGGTCTCAGGTGTGTTTGGGTCAGGTGTATTCTTCCTCAAATGTAAGTTGCTTTGGATAAAAGTGTCTGCCAAATGAGTAAATGTAAATGTGTATGTTAAATTTGGTGTTATCGCTCTCACACTCCCTCATACTAGACACTGGAAGTTCAACATGCCACCGCATGGCAAAGCACTCTCTGAGGATCTGAAATAAACAATGATTGCTTAGATGGCCTAGGCTATAAAAAAAACTGCCTAAACCCTGAAACTGAGCTGCAGCACGGTGCCCACGAAACCTACAGTGGCTCAACAGGACAGGTTCCACTCAGAACAGGCCTCGCCATGGTCGACCAAAGACGCTGAGTGCGCATCGAAATAGATGTATGAGTGCTGCCAGCATTGCTGCAGAGGTTGAAGGGTTTGGGCGTCAGCCTGTCAGTGCTCAGACCGTACGCCGCACACTGCATCAAACTGGTCTGCATGGCTGTTGTCCCAGAAGAAAGCCTCTTTTTAAAGCTGATGCACAAGAAAGCCCACAAACAGTTTGCTGAAGACAAGCAGACTAAGGACATGGATTGCTGGAACTTTGTCCTGTGGTCTGATGAGACAAAGATAAACTTATTTGGTTCAGATGGTGTCAAGTGTGTGTGGTGTGGCAACCATGTGAGGAGTACAAAGACAAGTGTGTCTTGCCTACAGGTAAGCATGGTGGTGGGAGTGTCATGGTCTGGGGATGCTCGAGTGCTGCCTCACTGAGGGGAGCCATGAATGTCAACATGTAGTGTGACATACAGAAGCAGTGCATGATCCCCTCCCTTCAAAAACTGGGCCTCATGGTAGTATTCCAACATGATAACAACCCCAAACACACCTCCAAGACGACCACTGCCTTGCTAAAGAAGCTGAGGGTAAAGGTAATGGACTGTCCAAGCATGTCTCCAGACCTAAACCCTATGGAGCATCTGTGGGGCATCCTCAAATGGAAGGTGGAGGAGCGCAAGGTCTCTAACATCCACCAGCTTTGTGATGTTGTCATGGGGGAGTGTAAGAAGACTCCAGTGGCATCCTGTGAAGCTCTGGTGAACTCCATGTCCAAGAGGGTTAAGGCAGTACTGGAAAATAATGGTGGCCACGCAAAATTTTGACACTTTGGGCCCAATTTGGACATTTTCACTTAGGGGTCTTTGTTGCCAGCGGTTTAGACATTAATGGATGTGTGGTGTGTTATTTTGAGGGGAGAGCAAATTTACACTGTTACACCAGCTGTACACTCACTACTTTAGTGGTCACATGAAATTATGTAATCAAACAAAAATGTGAGGGTTATACTCGCTTTTGTGAGATACTGTAAAACAGCTCAATAAGGGACATAATGTGTGTTCAACCAGGAAAATGCATTAATTAATTAATGAATTGCTTAATTTTCTTTGTTATAACTTTACTTAACACTATTTGAATCCAGTATTTAGCATACAAATAAATGTGAAATGTGTCTGTGTAAACAATATTCAGCCTCTGACACACTACAGTCAGCTAATCGCATCTGTCTTTTAATGTTGACCTGCATTAAAATGTATTAGAAGATAGATTCCACCCATCTGTAAATTTGAACAAATTTAGGATTTCCTTTCAAGGATTGAAACTGGTAACAGCAGCTCAGGAGGTTTGTCATTTGATAGAAATCACCAGCAGAGGGAGACATTACAAACACCAAGCATCACAAGGGCTTTAAATCGCAGAATACAAACACTGTAATGTTAGTCAAAAATAATAATAAATAAATGTGAAGCTCCAGCTTTCACATGAAATCACAAAAACTCACCCTCAATCAGACTCTTCTCCTTGCTCAGACAGAACTTCATAAGTCTGTTGGCATCCTCCAGCTTGATCTCCAACACGTTGTTTTTGTCATTAACCTCTGTAATTTTCTGTTTGATAAAAGTAAAGGCAAGTGGATATATTCTATAAATGAGACTTAGACCTTTCTTGCACAAAGGCCCCTCAAGGAGGTAATATTGTTCATATAGTTACCATTGCATTACTTATTTACAGTAGCCTATATTGCTGATGCTTAGAGTGTATCTTTGACACATGTTCTAGTAGTAGTGTATTTATTTATTATGTTTTGAGTTGGTTACTGTAACACTACAATTTGCCTTTGTGATTATTGAAGGCAACTGACTGTATTTACCCAAGTTAAAGTTACCAAAACAGAAAATATCATAATCATAATTGAAATAAAAAAATAGAAGTACAGGTAACAAACGTTGATCACGGTCATGGAACACAACTTTAATCACATAAAAGCTCAAATTGTCTTTTTTGATTGTCAGATTATATTAAAGATATTAAGGTTATCGCTCATATAAGCTAGTCAACTGTGAGTTAACGTTAACTTAGCTAACGTTAAAGTTAAACTTAACTGTTAACGTTACCTGTTCTAGTCGAGTAAACTCCTCCATAAACTTGTCAAGATTAACACAGTTTAACTTTATCATTTTACTAGACTAAGAAAGAACAAACAACGGTAATAAAACGTTGCAATAACGTTACGCTAGAAAAATAAAATCTTTAGTTCCCACCTACAAAGTTACGCCTTTAAAGCTAGCTTACACCCTCAACGAGCTCTTAAACGACTGTTAAGTGCGTTGCCATCGGTTGCCATAGAGCGTATGGCTCGTGCACGCTCGTGCACAGAGAATGATACATGTAAATAAGAGCAGAGGTTGTGATTCGCTGATAACGTTTTCTAAATAAGTACGTTTCTCTATAGCAGTATTATTGCTGTTCTTTTACTTAACATTTCAGAGCAAAGTGTCTACAGGTAACGTTAACAATTACACTTAAAGTTCGATGTAACGTTAGCTGGGTGAAACTAATAGACTCTGAAACCGTAACTTACATCAAAAATAATATAATAATAATAATTTAGCTTTCTGAATGGGAGCTGTTTCACAAATAACTGCATAACCATAACGCATAACGTTAGCCTAAGTTACTCATTTTTACTTAAATTGCTATATAGGGTCAACTGTAATCCAAATTTGTAATTATCCAATGCAATGTTGCTACTTTTACCTAAAAAAAGAAAATATTTGCATGGTTAATTCTTCCACAACCGAAGAGGTTGACATTTTATTCCTCTTACAAAGTCTTTGCAGTGCTGTGAAAACATATAGGCTACTAGGTAAGGTTAAGGTTAAGAATTCAGACAAAGGTATGAAAGTAGTTTATTTGCTACAATTTAAACAGTTCATGGCAATAACTGATGACCATCTACCCCCAGGCCCAGCATCATATTCTTTTTTAATCAAAAACCATATGAAAAATAAAAAAACCTTTTAGGCTACAGTCTATGCATTCAAAAACAAACACTGACTGAGCATAACACTGACAAACCAAATGATTCATGACAGCTCTGAAAGCATTCCCCATTTTAGAACATAATCGCATCAAAGTATAAGCATCTAACATTGTATGCTACAGCTTACATAAAGCTCTTGCTTTATTTGACTTGTTTAGTAGTTGACGTATTGGCAACAAGGTGATACCCCAATAAGGTTGAGTATTTAAAAAGCAGTGGTTAAGTAACATCATTTTACTGTGGCAATATTGATCTAAAAGCCTGAAAAGGAATGGCAACATTATGAAGCGTAATGTCTGATTCATATATCAGTTTCATATATTAGTCTGATTTTATTAAAAAGGTATTTTTTGTTATGGAGCCTGCAAATTTTTGGAAAATGACATTACATTAAATGTGTTCTCATTTAAAGCTGCATTAGTCCATTTACATATTTACACTGAATGAAATGACTATCTATACAAACCATTACCACAAACTCTGCAGCTCTGCAAAGCTTTTCAGCGGCTTTTTGCTCCTAGCACAAAACAGCAGACAAAATGGGCGACGGGCTAGTGAAGAAAGTGGCGGACAGAAACATGACTCCAAATGAATGATAGCTAGAGTTTCTCCTTGTCAGCTGGTTGTCTAAACAGGCAACTAGTTAGCTGTCTAATTAATTCAGTAGGAATGTGTGTCTGTCAGCTTGCGTTGTTCTCTGTCCTCTTGAGGCCAAAAAATGATCAATGCAGCTTTAACACAGTTACTTATTTAAAAAGTGGTTTTGTAGACCGTTTTTTTTCCCCACACACCAAACTTCCTACCCTGCTGACTTTACAGCCCTGTCAGAGGGAGTAGCGGGAGGAGGTGAAGGTGGTGGCAGGACAGGCACCGACACCCTTCAACTATTTTAGGAGAGCTGACACTCAACACTCAACCTTGTGACCCACAATCTCCAAGAATGCTCCCAATCTTATCTCTGCCTCTGACTATGTCATATATAGTATTCATAATTGTCTTATCTTTGCACCGCTCAACGCTGATCTAAGGTGTGATGCTTCCCAAAAGGTCAGGGGTCAAGTAGCCGCCTGGTGTCGGCATGGTCTTTGGGATTATCAGCTGGGGAGCAGGTGATGAGCTTTGTGTCAGTAAGAGGCTGTTCTGCCCGTCAACACCCTCTACCACGGTGTACATGGGAGCAGGGGGAAGAGCGGACATGGGGGTGGAATCCAATTCGTGGTAAGGCGACAGTGACGGCGAAGAACACATGTCTCGTCCTGTCTGGCGGGTTTCACTCATGTCTCCTGTGGGCAATCTTGGGCTAATTTTTCCTGCGTTGAGCTCGGAGGTGTAACCCGCATGATCTGGATTCACCATCAGGAGCTGAAACTCTCTCTTTTCTTTCTCCTTATCTACCATTAAGTCTTTCTCTGTGTCTTTCTCCACCTCAGTCTGTTCTTCAGGTGAGAGCAGAACCTTGCCAGACAACATCACCTCACTCACCTGGGTGTACATTCCCTCTATGCCTGGCACTACAAAAGGAGGCTCCCCAGCAGTGGGGCTCTGGACCGGGGAGCTTGGCTCACAGGCTGTCAGGAATGACGGTTCCTTGCTGAGAGTTTGAGTTGGGATGAGAGGAAGGAAATGTGATGGTTCCGGGTCGCTGGGGAGATCTGGGTCGCAGCAGCTGGCACGGCCCGAGTCGTCATCTCTGAAGCCGATGGAGAGAGGAGTGCAGTTGGAGGAAAGGGAGCGGTGCATGAGACAGTCTGTGTCGTGGTCAGTCTGTCTGTCGTTCTGCTCCTCAATGTCCAAATCTATGAATTCCACCCAGGGGTCGTTGTACAGCTCCGGCCTCAGATCAGGAGGCGCTCCCAGGATTGATGTCAACTCCCTCAGCTTCCCTTTCTATGAGATGAAGAAAATAAATTGGTGAGTTAGGTCGACTGCTTCAGGGATAATTCCACTTCCACTTTATCACTCCTTCTGCCTTTTGTTAGCATGGCCATCTCATCTCACTGGGAATGTGGTGACATCGCTAAAAGCACGTCAGACAGGTCCAGAAACATTAACAGTCAGACGATCAGAAAGGTTTTAAACGACATGTTGGGACCTCACAACATGGGGAACAAAGAAGAGGCCTACATGTAAACACAAAGTCCTAACAAGAAGGTACGTAACAAAGCTTTAACACAGCGCAAGAGCGCCAAAATTCCGCTGGTCCATTAAATCTCACCTGAGTGTTAGATTTAAGTTTAATCAAAATCCTGGATTCTTACTGGCTGAGCCCCATGAAGCACAGAAACCTCCTGTGGCGCGACTATGACGTCACATTTAAGAGGAAGCGGACCCATTTGTGATTGCCCTTCGACTGTGACTCCACTGGTTACAGGAGATGGAAATTTATTTTCGCTAGATGATGGTCTTTACTCGCTTGGCGAGAAACTCAGTTTTTTTGTTTGCTGAACACGTTTCTGAATCCCGAAGCAGATTGTTATACATCACATAACGATCTCATACCTGCAGACGAATGAGACAGAGAGAAGGATAACCGCTGCACCCCACTCTCTCCCCACTAAGTCAACTCTGCTGTCGCCTGAGGAACAACATTTGCCGCTGAAACCCACAGACAGAGCGGTACCCTGGCCATCATCACTATCTAAACCTGAGAGGACTTCATCGGATGACCTACAGTAAATGGACTTATCAATTGCTACCAAAAGCAATCTCATTTAAGGGGCACAGACAAGTTTGTTTCTGTGTAATTTTTGCATTGCTGTGGGAAATAATGGACCACAGTGTCCTGTTTACTGCTGTGTGCCTCTGGCTCTGTGCTTAGCCCGTTTCAAATGCTTGTTTCGTTTCCACGCGACCAGGCCTTTACTTGTGTTTGTTTCTGCCACTGCGCTTTATCAGACAAAATACCAGTAACACAGCTGCCAAATACAAGTTTTTTGCCAGGTTCCTGTGCGATAAAGAGACACTAACTGCATTTTGCCACGGCAATTAGGATCTCGTGATTGTCTTAGTTTCTGCCACTGCATGTGGAGCCATTAACAGTACTATATGTTTTTTGTCTTGTTGGACTTTGATTACTTTGATGAGTATAGTTTTAAAACTATGAGAAAAAAAAGATTTTTCCAGAAACCAGCAATTTCTCTGAAAGGCAAAATTCAAGCACAAAAAACAACCACTTAGTGGTATGAAGACAAATACACATGAACACAAGAACAAACACACGTTTCCACCCGCCCCCTCAGACACACATCTATGCCTTTCCAACCTCAAAACCTTTTTGAGGTAATGGGCTCTGAGACTTCACATTCCACCTCAACACAACGGAGTCAAACAGAATTTAGTATGTTGTGCTCAAATTATCACCAAATGACCTGTACATTTAAAACAATGAACAGCTTCCTCTTACAAAAGCAAAGCTCTCAAGATATAATAACCTGTGAAGTAGGGATGGGTACGAGAATGAGGTATATCGATGAATCCATTACTAATCTGACACACACCTGATTAATTCTCCCTATCTTATCTTTTTTCCCTTTACTATTGCAAATGTGTAAATCCAGGTGTGTTTAAAAAAAACAAACATGGCGTGGCGCTGCCCATATAGCACTCTAAAATATTGCTATTATACAATACTGTCAAGTCACGATTGCCAGTGTCACAGATGATAAGGAGCTCAAAAACAGTCTGAAAAAGCTGACGCTTCCAAGGTCTGTCAGGAGAATGTGCAAGTACAAGCCACACAAATATGGGATTTATGTTTTGCTTTTCCATTTAAAATCACACACACACATATGATTAAGGTGAAATTATCCCCTCAAGTTAGAAAGCTGGGAATGATGACAAACTCTATGTCAATCTAGGTCAAAAGCTTGGCTAGGAAAGATTTCTGTGGACCTGAAAATCGTTTCCCTCATAGATTTTAGGTGATGAATAACTTTTATACAGATGTGCAGTTAAATTAGGTCAAGCCATCATGGTCAAGCATCATAATATGTTGATAAATACCTTCAGTAGTTCAGAGTCAATTCCTCTTATTTTAGGTCCAGGAACAGGAGGCAAAAGAATAACCATCAACCTTAAGGAAACAAAAAGGAAAAATGTTAAATTTGACATAATACAGGCATGACAACAGAAAACACACTTCAGACCTCAGTAAAAATGAGGAGTAGATATACAGAATGCCTTGATGTTTAACACCTTTGTATGACAGCCTTCAGAGACACTGAAGAAGTTTTTCAAGGTCCAGCAGCCCACACAGTGTGCTGATCACGGAGCAGTAAACTGCCCTTTCTCAATTCTCTACACTTTTCAAATCCTTTCAGTCCTACACAAACATTTACATGGTTGTAAAACACTTACTTTTCCTGCTGCGATATGACGACTAACATCAGGATGGCCACTAAACACAAGGCACCAAAGATGAGCAAGGCCACCACTGGGAATCTTGATACTGGGAAAAGAAATTCACATACACCTAATGTATTGGATTGTAAAATCAAAAAAAAATCTATCAAAATAAATAAATAGAAAATAAAAAAGCACCATGAAAGGCTATGTTTAGGTTTTATATTAACAAATGTATAATTCACTGAAGCCTTTTCAGGCATGAAATATATAACATTGCTGCTTTTATCTATCTGTTAATGTATCACTCTCTGTCCTTCAGACATACAATGTTCCTTATGGCTTTACTCAGATGTGACAGGACCTTTTTGCAAAAACAAGATGTTGAGTACTTACCTTTAGATGGGATGTGGACAAAAATCGAGTCACTATATTCTCCAAACTCTTTCCCACCGAGCATTTTGCACCGGACCCGAACCTCGTGATTGACGTTAGTTTGAAGCCCATAAAGGGAGCGATGTGTGCTTTTCACAATGTTGACCTGTGGTGGAGAAAACAAAGTTCAAATACTAGATGCAGTGCTACAGCATTACAGCCCTCAGTAAATTAACTGCAATTACTGAGGGTAACTGATGCACATAGAAGTATGTTTTAATACCAAAATTCAGCTTAACTGAAGTTGTAATTTAGACACTAAAATAAGACTTAGAAGACACCCACCGCTTCAAACATGTCAGAGCTGTCATCGCGGTATTGGACCTCATACTGCAGTGTCATCCATCCCATCTTCACGTCCGCGGACTGAGGCGGCTTCCAGCTCAGCATGATGTCATAGTAAGCGCCAGTCAAACTCACATTCAGCAGCGTCCAGTTCAGGTCGACTGGAGGATCCGGTTGCACTGTAGAACAATGTATTACACACTTAAATTCATGGATGCATTCTATGACATATGGGTGGTGGAGGCAAGTCAGTTGGAGTCAGACCTTCTTCCATCGTAATACTTTTTTTTGTTAAGGGGAAAAAAAAGACCAAACTAATCTTCTATCAAGATCACTCCCCCTGACAGCTTTTTTTTTTTTTACACTACATGGTCACAAGTGGACACCCAAAAAACGCAACAACATATGATTGCTGAACATGTCAATCAAAAACCACAGGCATTAATCACCAAAGAACAATTTGTCCTCTGGGCAACATGAATGTGTATACAATATTTCATAGCAATCCATCGACAGGCCGACATTGGCATCCCTAAAAAGTATTTTTAAAATCCAACATGAGGCTACAAGACTCGTGGGATATATTGTACAGGACGGGCTTCCCTTTATCTTTGTCTTATATGGACAAAAAAACTCGTGTTTAGGCTTTTCAGAGACTAGACTAGTAGCTAATCTCAAAGTTGGGGAAGAAGAAGTACTTTTTTCCCTACCAAAACACTTCCTGAAGGCCATTCCCATCAAAGAAGCAGGCTTAGTTTGCAACCTGAGAGGTGCAATTCAGGGTAAATATTCCTCAAAATGCTCTATGCTGGTCATTAAACCTTTAGGTGGAAAGTGAAATATGGTAAGACCTCATGAGCTAATTAACGTTTTAGAAACTTTCTCTAATCTGGATCGTGATTGCTGGGCAGTGAGGCAGTAAACTCACCGATGTCTTGAACATAGAAAAGGTTCTCATCATAGAGGATGGCTTGATCCTTCGAGCGGAGCTGGACACTGTAATATGTCCATATGGATGTGTGGTTCTCATTGAAGAAGCACTCATTTGGGCTGTCTGTGCTGTACTCAGGACACTCAATCCACTCTTTAGGAGAGGCATGGGGGGGTCTGCAAAGGAGAAGGAGGCAGTATGAGCAGAGTAAGGAGGTGACAGAAATCACCTGTTCATTCGGTCAGAAAACACAGTTTGTGAATATTTAAGATTCTCTGTAGTTAGTATCCTTATAGCTGTAGAGCCTAACAGAGTAGCCTATAAATAAATCAGCTTTTTGCTCTTTTAAGACCCCTACCAGTAGTGGGGCTTAAATGTTAAGTTTGCCTTGAAGGCATTACTAGAAAAGAGGTCATGTTAAAATGAACAGCAATCATTCTCTTGAGAGTAGAAATTGCCAACAAAGAACAATGAACAAAGCTGACATTTTGGCCTGAGAGCAGGTTAAAGAAACCTTTTGACACAATGGCGGCAGTATTCTATGTTTAAATGTGTTAAATAAATGAAAATAAAATTAAGTTGTGGCTGTGTAGGATATATCTTATAGGAATATATTTTTATTCTTCTTTACAACAGAGCTCCATTGTTGTCCAAAAAATCACATTATCAAAAAAAAAAAAAATTATTAAAAAATAATTTATTTTAAGCTTGCTGCCACTTTTTATATGTAACTCCATATAAAACTCCAGATTTCATGGAGGTGGGGATGGCGCTGTGAATAAGACACATGACTTTGGTGTGGGAGAGACCCGGGTTCAACTCCCCACTGTGACACGTCCATCAATGTGTCCCTAAGCAAGACACTTAACCCCTCGTTGCTCCAGAGGCCTGTGACCTCTGACATATACAGTAATTGCGAAATTCGCTGGTTCGCGCAAGTTCAAATTTTTCACCTTGGGTGAGAAATTCCCTTGACGCGATGTTGCGAAAGCCTATCAGCGATGAGATTGCCCAAACGTCACCGGCAGCTTCGGATCATTGTTTAGAGAGGACCAGGCGAGCGGTGTAATGACAATACGTTGGAACGCTGAGCTTTTTGGCTTTTCCCCTCTCCTTTATTGAGTTATATATCTTTTTGTGCATGTAACAGGTTTGCAAAGTGAAAATGCCCAAAGTCCAACCCAAAGAGAGTTCCCATCTCACACAGAAAGCTGTGCTCAGAACCGCTTGAAAACAGCTTGTTTGTAGTTCAGCCTTTCACTTCCTTTAATTGTGACGTCGCAATGAAAATGCGTCATAAAGCTTGCCAAGCGGCTGGCGGGGTCAGGCATGCCCTCAAACTAAGCTAGTCTATGCGGAGGCCCTTTGGCTCGACTCGCCTTTGTTTGGGTTTCCATTGTAGAAAAGTTGTACCTGTATCTTTTTTTCGTATCACCTCACCTCCATCGAGGTTCCAAGCGAGCTGAGGGATACTAAAATGTAACGTGAAAACACGACAGACTGCTGATTGGTCAGAGAGAATATTCACTATTCGCTGCATCATCGTTGCACCGGACAGAGGCCAGCAACAGAAAGTTTTATATTTTACAGTTCTTACGTTATTTCATCACTAAATCCACTTCTGAGAAGTTTTGAGGTGAGAAATCAGCTGTGTAGATTTCGAATATTGACAGTTTTACG
>JAPMOB010241718.1:0-13239 GCA_029875015.1 Lepomis gibbosus
ATTATATTATATTATATTATATTATATTATATTATATTATATTATATTATATTATATTATATTATATTATATTATATTATCTTATATTATATATTTGATAGGGTGGAACCATGAAATGTTTTTAGATGAAAAGTGACTTAAACAGTCATCAATGTCAATCAGATTTCTGTCAGAGGATTAACTGACTCTTTTTTTTAAACTGTATATCTACATTTTCACAGGTTTGTGTGCAAAAATCTTAAAGCTGTCACATATAGTGGAGTTAAATGTACAATATTTTCCTCTGACTTGTAGTGGAGTAGAAGTTGCAAGAGAAGAAAGTACCTCAATAAGTTTCTCAAATCTGGACTTACCATTCCACCACTGATCATATAAGCTGTTGTCTGTCTGTATCTAAATGTAACGTTTAGCTTTTTCCAGTGCCATCGATTGACCACTGCACCCTTGATGGGTCTGGCATGGATACTCTGCACAAGCTCTTTTTTTTAGGTTTAATGGAGTTTTCCCCCCAATAGGGCTCTCATTTCCAGTGTCTTCAGGGGTGTCATGTTCAATAATTGTTTAATAATGTAGGAATTGCTAAAGCCTTTTAGAGTATAACTGCAGGCTATTCTGTCCTATAAGGCGTTTTCAGATAAGCTTGACTTGTCTTTGCTAATTCATAGTTTTATATGAGTTATTTTTAATAAGGCGAAACATTGGCAAAGTTTCACCTGATTATAATTAGATATCAGTCATTTACATTTGATAATTCAGGAGTAATGTTCGACCCACACATTTAAATTCTTCAAAAGCAGAGAAGTGGCTTTCTGGAAATGGCTTTGCTTCTGAGAATGCACACACTGAATAATAAGCTTGCTGAGGGCAAGGCCTTTATCAGGATTCAGCACATTTCTGAATGTATTTCTTCAGTTGAAATAAGACTAAACAGAAGCACAACAGACCTGTCTTTAGAAAGCAGAAACAAATATTGTACAATCAAAGTCATGACTGTATGTGATTATGAAGACATTGTTATTCACATGCTACATTTTATACTCTCTGCTCAGAAAACAGGCACAGAGTTGTTTCTTTTGTCACCGCTGTATAACAAAACACAAAATTTACATAAGTGACAAAACGTGTTTTGAGTGTTTTATGAGAGTATAGCTGAAAGCCAGTCTATTCAGTTTACAACTGTGACATTAGTTTTATTACAGAAGACAATTTTTATGCTCACAATTCTGATTACTCCAACCTGGTCTACTGGTCTTCCTTTATAAGAGCTAGCTATAACAGAGACTAGACTAAATCATATTAATCTATGAAACTCAGCTGAATGTATCCTGGGAGAATACATCTACTCTTTTTAGATGCATTCATTTAGTGCTAGATCATAGGACTGCTTGGTTTTTAATAAATTATGATCTTGGCAAGAACACAGTCCGGAACTAAATTGAACAGACTGCAAAGGACATTCAAATTATAATATGTTGCCCTCCCAATGATTTTCAAGCTGTGTCATATTTTTGTTGATGTTCAGAAATGGATGTCTCACGCATGTTTCCTCCTTGAACGTTTTGTAATACATGTAGACTTTTTGACTAGTGATAAAAGCCACTTTATAATAGTCTGCTTATTCTTTATTATTCATTTTTGCTCTCTACTGAAACACAATGATTGATCTATAGGAGACTACTCAATCGGCAGAAAGCTTTGCCTGAGGTAGTTACTGACACAGTTAAGGCAAGAACAATACACTTTCTAATGGTAAGTATGTGATAGTGTAATGGCTGAACTTTATGTAGGGTCTACATAAAGTAGGAATATGTGCTGATTTAGAAATCATAACTGATTGAATTGAAACTGCGAGGTTGCGAAATAAAATGTTCTCACTTATCCCATATTCTCACTTACCATTTCATCTCAGAAGATTTTGAAATAGTCTAGTTTAGTTGGAAAAAAACATGAAAACGGCTGTGTTAAATAGTGTTTTATACGGCAAGCTGTAGTCTCGCGCTGAAGTCCCGTGGGAATCCGTTCGTTGTTGCCGGAAAAAGGTACTACAGCTAGCCGTATAAAACACTATTTAGGTGAATTTAAACAATGGCTAAGTTACTTAACGCTTTTTCTATAGACAGTACTCACAAAGGTATAACGATCAAGATTAACTTAAAAATTGCCCGGAGTTCTCCTTTAAGACAGTTTGAGATTTAACAGTACGTTTTTGTTAAAGTCGACCAGTTAGTCAGACTCAATCCTATTAACGTTAAATGACTAAACATTTACCTCTTCACTTGGAACAAGTGCACTTTAGATGTTAGAGTCCCACAGACAAAGCAGGAAATTAAGCATGGAGAGAGACAGACTAATTCATTGTTGTTTTGGTCTTTTTTAATGAGATTTGTTGACAAATGAGAAAATTATAGATTCACAGCAGCCTTCCTCTTTAATCTATCAATTTAGAACTTAAAGATGCCACAGTTAACAGTGGGAGACAAGTTACACAACTAATGAGCTTCATATGCTCCGTATTATTGTTCTTTGAAAGTCCCCTGAGACCAGGTCAACAATGAACATCTGGTGGTTTAATGTGTCAAAGGTAACTGCGGGTGAGGGCCGTGGGGAAGGAAAGAGCTGGAGCACTGTTAAAGGACAGCAGAGACTGGTGTTTTAAAACAGATTGGGTCTGACATACATTTGTGTGAGGATGTAGTACATTTGAATGTTTGAGAAGAAATAGAAAGTGAAATACTTGTCCGCAGTTTGATGTCATACAGGGTTTAGTACAGTCAGACTTAATGATCTGACAGAGGCTGGATGGGAGAAGGTTATGAGGGCAGGCAGCAGGTATGACAGTGGAAATTAGTTTTTTGGCACTTGCACAGAAAGAGATGTTAATTTAGAATAAATTGATGAAAAGGGAGGTTGTAAGTGAATTAGTTCAAGGGTTAAAGGGTAATTGCATCATTGGAAGGAGTAAAACTTCTTCTCAATGTTGGAGACACAGTTTTTGGTGGAACGTGGAACAGGGATAAATGGCTGCAGGGAACTGAGGTTAGAAAACGTTTCATCGGGATCTATAAGGGAAGAGGAAGGACTCTGGTAGAGAAAATGACTAGTGAATGGAAGGAGAGGCACCAAGACAGTTCAGATAAGATAATAGTTTAATCATTACAGATTAGAACAAAGTATAGAACCAAAATGTGAATTTGCTACTAATTTTAAGCAATTATACCACCATCAGAGCGTATATAAACAAAACTCCCCAACTAAGCATATCAAGTCTCATTGGCCCACAGGCAGATGGAAATCATTTGAAACAAAGCCATTGCTTTCCTTTTTTTTGATGTACTGAGAGCCAAACATACCACATGAGGGCAGCATTGACTCACACTGCTGTGGACTGTCTGACAGTGGGACCATGTTTATACTGCATGCAGTATGTCATTTCGAAAGCAGAAGGTCAAGGAAATCACTCACACAAATTATTAACCATATTAAAGAATCTAAACAACAGAAAGCCAGTAAAATAGAAATCACTGAAGAACACAGGACACAAACATACAGGGACACAAACGTCTATCATCTTATATCTATCACAGGTCTCTAGGTGGTACCCTGGTAGATTAATGCATATAATGTGCTGGATGCTGAATACCAAGAAAGTAAATATTCAAATTAATCATAAGGAGTATAAAGGCCAGCTAATGCTGCAGTAGCCAGCTAATAGTCTCAGCATCTACTTGATAGAGTAAGAAACTTAGTTCATGCTGAGCTGTTGAGCTTACAAAGATGAATGTACAGCTACGTTCTTTCCTAAATCACAACTGAAAATCCACATGAAGTCTATCATAATATGAAAAGACTGAACAGAGGGGAAAAAAACCTTTACCAGATATTACTCTTCACCCACTGAACCTGTGTATTAAAACGATTAGTTTCTACTTTACTTCAACGGCCTTGTAGTTTTACAATTCAACTGGTAACCATTTATAATATAGTAAATAATATAATAAGTAATATAATATAGTAAGTGAAATAAGACGTGGAAACATGACCATGGGTAACATGCCTATACTTAGTATAAGCACTTCTTACATCCAAACATCTTTTGATCTTTATGCATCACTCTCACATTGTTAACTCAAGGAAAACTGACTGACCCAGTTTCTTAACAGATGTAGGAAAAATGCTAAACAGATGATCAGGTACATTTTCTTCAAATAATGTAATCGATAATCAACTTAATAATTTTCATAAAATCGTTTACTATTAGTAAACAATCTAGGAAATTTAATTAGATGGCAATTAACTGCTAAACAATGACTAATGCGCTGCTTTAAAGTGATTATCAGTAATAGCACCATTCATTAACTTTATCTAGGATTGGATCATGTAACAATTTTACAGCATGAAATAATGAGAATGAAAATAATTATGTTGTTACCACTTATCAAACTAAGCTTGCAAATTTGCCCTCACACTTTTAAGCTCTGTGGAAGGCAATGTCAGTGCGTCGGTTTGCAGAAAATGTGCAGACATTCATAACTTTGGTGATCCCTTCGCTTTTCATCTGACACCATTATCAAATGTTTATTTTATCCAGTACTTTGGTTTATGATCAAATACCTGAAACACTGGCATTCCAATCATCTTAGCTGTGCAAATTAACAAATGTTGTTATCATGGTAATGCGCTAAACTGAGATGGTATACACGGTAAACATTATATCTGTTAAACAACAGCATATTAGCAAAGCCTCACAGAGCTGCTAGTTGACATTTAACCTCTTTATACTAAAATATCATTGCATCCATTCTCCCGGCCATATTCTTTATGCTTGTCCAGGTAAAAGCTAAAATGGAAACAGCAGAGCAGCCCTGAAAACCCCATTATGTCAGCTACTAAATAATAATTGTTTATTCTAGTTCAACATCATTTATTATGTCTCCATATCTGCCTCAGAGAACTAATTTTTCTGCCTCTTTGACAGGATTTCCCATGTGGGAAATGTCTTTGTGAGTGTTCTGAACACAAATGTTTGATAAATATAACGTAATTGTTTCCTTATCAGATTACACTCAAACATATTTTTGAACACATTGATAAATGAAGACCAATGTGAAGAAGCTGCAGCTGGACCCTGAGGTCTTCTTGCATGACTGAGCCCTTCACCTAGTCAAGCACAATAAAATCAGCAATGCTCTGGAAGAATCTCATTTTAACAGCTTACGTGCACAATCTTTTGGTGACTTCCCAAAGCCTGTGACTCTAGGTGAGTGTCAGACTTAAGATTGTCCTGTAAACTGAGATTTTTACTCTGCTCCTCAGCTGCCTGTGCACCACCACAGTCCCATACAAATCTGTATTACTGCAGCCAATGCCCTTAACTGAGGTCAGTCCTGTGATCCTTCTTAACGTCGCCTGTGAATAAACCACCTTTTGTTTGGTCGCTTCTTGAATTGCAACCTTATCTGAATCAGGTGTGTGTGCCTCAGTGAGCCTGGAAGCAATGTTTTCAGGAACATGAGCTCCAGTTAGGGACACCTGAGGCAAAGTGGTATCAGATGAGGAGTCAGTAAAGAGAATCGCCCCCAGAATAAACCAGGGCCCAATTTTGAAGCCAGTCTAGGGTCTGAGGCTATAGCCTGGCTTCAATGCTAGTGAATCTGTAGCTTGACAGGACACAGGAACTAAATGTGCACCAATGTAGACCTCTGTCCTCGGTTCTTTTGTGCTCAGATTAAAGTATGTGTCCAACTTGTGGCCTTAATTATACTCTTTGCTAATGTTACCATTCAAATGTGCCGTCTTGGAGTGGGCTGGCATAAGCTACATCAGTACAACAGCCGAGTTAACCTTATATGTGCTTGTATGAATTCATTCAACAACTCTCTTGAAAAGTACAGCATGTAAAGCACATAATATAATGACTGACATTAAAAAGAGAAAAAACATCAACGATAACAGTCAAGCCCTAAGGCTTGTTTTTATTGCAGTTCATTTGAGGATTTTGTATGTATAAACGTCTGTGTGTGAGTGTGTACTCTACAAGAATAGTGCACTTTGAGATGTCATCAACAAGCGTTATAAAAAAAGGCAGAATAACAGCTTCAGCTAGTGTCATTGTTGCTTTCCTGTGTTAGTATCTATTGAATCTTATTGGAAAAATCTTGTCTCAGTGAAGTTTGTTCAGAACCTTTTTTCTTTCTTCTTATGTCTTACAAATATCTATAATAATAATAATCTTTATTTGTAGAGCACTTTTCAAAAACAAGTTACAAAGTGCTTTAACAAGTGTAAAGACAATAATACAAAAACAATACAAGATAAAAGCAAGAAAACATTGAAAAGACTAAAATACACGTTTAAGATAATTTTAAAATAAGTAAAAATCTAAATAACTAAATAAATTAGAAAACAATTAAAGTTCCCATAAAAGAAAGAAAAATTAATCCTGAATGCATGCTTGAGAAGTCTGACACACAATAGACCTGTCTCATTAGGTCACCTGTTTTACAACTGTAACTAGGCACAGCCCTTTGTCTGCTCTCATACGGAAAGACTTTCCTCTTATAACATAAAAAGTGACAATATGTAAACTAAGCAGCAACAAACTCATTTAATGTGAACATAGTGTATTTTTTTTCTAAATCACACCTACCACCAACTAATGCTAGGGTTAAGATTAACAAGCTATACAATTAGTCGACAATGCTTCTATATTTACAAATCCTCTACATGGATAATCAACTAGCATGTAGACTTTTTGTCTTGGACATTTAGTTTTAGTCTCAAAGTTATAAAAAATGTCATTCTGTTATTCCTCTCACTGTAATTAGATTTTTGTTTCTCTCAGTTCTGTTTTGTCAGCCTGTGTTTTTATTTGTAGAGATGAAGATGTTCCACACGCTTGCATTAGTAGTTTACTGTTAATATTTATAACAAGCATTATATTATTTGTAGCCATGACGTATGTATTTAAAACAAGATTTTAGGGTTTTAACAAGATTTCCTTTGTTAAATGAGTCAACTTCATACATGAAGAAGTCAGACAGATACAACGTTTTCAACCCAATTGTGGAGTTAACGTTAGCTAGCTAAAACCATTACCATTGTAAACTGCATTACAGAGAGCAGGTGTAGCAAGAGTAACTAAGGCAGATGGGGCTGGGCTAAGTGTACATTGTATAAAGACACAGGGCTCTACAACGTCAAACTTAACCATTCCTCAGAAATGCCTTTATCTATTCATTCATTCCTTACTTATGATTAAGTCAGTGAAAAATCTGTGGAGTGAGATCTAAGATACAACAGTACCCTGCACACTGCCCTAAGCCAGCAGTCAGAATGTGTGAACAGATACTTTAAACCAGCAAGGATCTTCCTCAGGTCTCCACAGGTGAGGAAGGATGTAATAATGGATCCATTGGGGGGGTCCAGCAGGATTGAGGAGACACCATTTGCTGTTCATTTACTAGTAAAAACATCTTTTTAAAGGGATTTATGGAAGTGTAGCCTATATGGGTAGCCATACCTTTAAGAAGAAAATCACAAATTCACATCAAACATGTCTGTGGCCCTGTGTCTCAAGCACTGAATGCTTAGATAAATATTTATAGTAGCTTAGGGATATCATGCACATTTAAATTCTGTTTTAACACCTCCAGTCACAGCTCCATCTCTTTACATGACACACTACAACACAGTTAGCAAGTTCTGTGTTTACATTTCCTTGCTCATTTTAGATTTTTTTTCACTTTTGGTCAATATATTGTTCTCTAAAAGAACGGTGTATAGACAACACATAAATCTAAAGATATTAATATGCATGTCTGCACACAATACATCTACATGTTGACATACATGGAGATCTAAGGCGCATAAAAACCTTTCAGAAGTCATCAGATAACAATAATGAAAGGGGCAGTTGTGTGTCATCTCTCATATGATTGTACATCTTAGTCTATCATCCTTTGTTGCAGTCTTGGCCTACTATATTCAGCAGTTGACTACAGCAGGCAACAATGCTACCTGAATGGATGGGAGATAAAGCTCTTGAAGAAGGACATATGCCGGGCAAAAGTGCAGACAGATGCAGAGTCCTGTCTCTTTTTTTCCCTGAGTGAATAATCTCCTCCCTTACCAGTCTCTTGCAACTCCTCAGTTGTGATGTCTATTCCGGAAAGCCTGGCTGAGTGGGTAGTGTCAGTGTCCAAGTGTCAGCGGTATACTTTCACTGTGTGAAGGTTGAGTGCATGTAGGGATTAGTGGGAAGTGCTGTTTGAAGTGGGTATTACCCTTTTTATTCACCTCATGTGTATCTTTTCTTTATTTGCCTGGCGTGCCCAAGCAGCATGGAGAGAGTGGCATGTCGAGGCACAGCAGAGTGGGAAGGAGAAGGGCCAGGTCAAAGCTTTTCATTCTTGTACCTTTTTTCAACAGTATAATGAAATATACAAACAATTCTATTTCCATGTTGTTAGCACATAGTTGTATTTTGCATGTACTATACATGGGGGTTGTAGACAATGTAAATAGTGACATCACAATAAAAGTCTCCTTTACTGGTTGTGCAGGTGTATGCTGTACTTCCTTGGAGATTAAATCTATTTATTTCCTTTTACTTATGGCCTTAAATGTTTTTATCTAAAACCTGCATTACAGTAAGCCGGGGCTGCATCTTGGCAGGCACAGAGCCCGGCTCCTCTGTGTTCCCCAGCTAGTTCCTAACACTGTGGTGTTTGGTGTTGAAACAGAACAGTTAGTTTAGTCTGTTTTTAGAACTTCGTCAAAAACAACACTAATGAAACTGGTGAATGTGAACCACAACAGTTAAGTGGTGGGCCATAAAACCAAAACTATTAGCTAAAAGAGCCTAAAATGCTTAATAGACCTGAGGGAAACTGCAGTCAGATGATAATTATCTGTGGGTTCGTCACAATGAGCGACCGCCTTTCACATTACACATAATCATTTAATCGATTGTATATTTATATTATTATTATTTGGTTTATATTATTATTCTTCTTATTATTATTATAGCAACATTGACTCACAGATATTACAGTACCTGTCCCTTTAACACATTTTAATGAAATATCTTGTTTATTGTCAAAAATAAAAGAATAATATATGTATTTGTTATCACGTTCATTGCAGTCTCATTATTAAATAGAACTAAAGGAATATTTTCTATTTCTCCATGTATACTGAATGATACATATGATATGTGTATATGTAATATACAGTATTTACATAATATAAAAAAGAGAAAAAACACAATCCTCAGTCACAATAAAGCACCATGACTCACCTGTTAGTTACTTATGTAAAACACATAATGTTGGCGTTTGGTCTTTTGAAGGGTCAGTCCTTCACAGTTCTACATGGGCTGTTTTTCTCAGAAGTGTAGCTACTGAGGCTGTTGTTCCCCTGAAAGCAATAGTCCAACTAATAAACGCTGGATAATGTAAACTGCACTTACTCGTCTAGATGAAAAACAACTTAGCTCCTATTTTCATTCCTTCTGTCTCATCAACAAAACTTCCAAAGTCTACTGTTGTTTATGACCTGACTCTATCATTGCCAATTTGCAAGACGAACTGGAGATATTTAGGGACTCAAAACTGAATGCTGCTCCATCATATTTCGCATTGCACACCTGTCGTTGGTATGGTTTTCTGAGCCTTTCTAAAGGTGGGTATTTTACAACCCAGAAAAATACACTGAGTTTAGAAATCACACCATTTCTTCTACTGAAGAAACAGTTCCAGTGAAAACTGTCCACAGTGAGGTGTAGATTATTTTCTATTCTTTCTTATTTCAACTTTCTTATTTTATCAGAAACAAAACATTTGGCATGGCTAGATATATGGCATGACGTAAAAGAGAAAGTACTTGCATGAATTTTGACCCTCAAATAAAAAAATAGTGTTGTGGAAAGAAATCCAGGCTGTAGTATAGCACTGAATCAGCCCTGCTCAGGGTCTCTAATGTCTGTAGATTCTGGTAATTGTGCCATTTTACTGTTCTTTACCCCTCTTGCCACTTGTGACACATTGCAATCTAGTTTTCTCATGCAGCGCCACAAGCATGTGTCATGCACTTGCCTCATATTTTTATAACAGTTCATTTTTAATTGTTAGAAGTGGGAACTCTTCTCCTTCCTCTATGTCCAGCTCCTGTGGAGCAGGTCATTGCTCCATTTTAGGACAGAAAATATGTTCCCATACAACACTCCTTATCACGTGTCATTGAAGATACACAGCTGTGTAGCCTCATTTGAAACATGACACTTTTAAGACATTCCTCTTTGAATGGAAAAAGTTCCCGTGGCTAAATGAGAATAAGATAGAGAGATCCCACTGTTAGTGGCCATTAAGACTCCACTGCTGTGCCTCTCTCCTCAAATGAAGATACCATTACCAGAAATCTTTATGTCATTTCTGATCTAATCTTCTCATTTGACAAACAGTGAACACTACTGAAAGTTACAGTAAGTAACAGTTTCCATCTCCGATCTGTTGCAAAATTAAAAGAATTTCTCTTGGTTAGAGATCTGGAGACAGTTCTAAAAGCCTTCTTGTCGTCTCTTCTCAATTGCAAATCTCTTTACACAGGAGTCAGTTAGTCAGTCTCTCATTTTAATAACCACCAGGCTCCTGACTGGCACTAAAAAGAGGGAGCATTTCTCTGATATTGGTCTTTCTTCACTAAGATTTTTATTTTTTTTATAAATCACTTCATTGTACGAGTTTACTTCTCTGACCACATCTGCCAGTGTATCTCCATATTTATGTTATTGTTCTTAAAAGCATAATTTTACTAAATGTTGCATATTGTCAAAATATCAAGAATCAGCTTCATTGGCCAATTATGTGTACACATACAAAGAATTTCACTCCATTTTTAAACACTTAACAGGAAGACAGAAAAAGATATACAGCAAAAAAGGACAACTAAGCTAAACAAAGATAGGTAAAAATAAATATTGAACTATTATATACATACAAGTAAGTAAAAACATATATATATATAACTATATATATAAAAAGCAACAGTGACCAAAATCATACAATGTCTATATACAAATGAAGTGTTTCTGTAAATTATAAACAACAGAAAAAGTGCAAAGAAATACACAGGTTTCTATGTACAGTATATGCATACATGGCTATATACAGTGTATACAAAGCATGAAGGATTTATAGAAATTCAAGCAAATGCACATCAGAATTCAGGGAGAGACTATAGAGCTTTTCTTCATTTTGTAGCGCTGACACCCACAAACAATTGTGTGTTAGTTGGCACTAGAAAACTTGGAGAGGGATAATGAGAAACACAACAAATGTGCTTTATCAACAAAAAGCCTAAAGAAACAGATGCCTAAAAACAAACCCAAGTAAGTTCAACAAAAACAACTTGAAAGTGAGGTAATAACAAATGATACTCCTTCAAGCATGCCTCTTTCTCCTAAACCAATGACTGGCATTTTAAAAGCCTTAGCTAAACTGGATCATACCGCCTGATCAGGTATACATAAGCTATACACAGGTGTACACACACAAATACATCCAAGTGCACAAACTTTAACTGAATATCATCTACCGCAGAACAGTTCATTAATTGACAGTTCCTAATCACTCACTTAAAGGACATAACGATGCACACCTGTTCATCAGTGATTATAATCCTTTAAGCTCATCACAATATTGGTTAACACTGTTTTTGTCTAAATTGACTGAGAAAATAGTAGTATGTAAACACCAAAAGCAATAATTGAACAGAAATCATGATAGTGTTGGGTAACAGGACTAAGTCAAAATCAAATAAAGAAGCTATTTCCACAGCAATTATAGTCTTTTATGTCAGGGCATTCATATTTGCAGACCACATTTATAATTTGCTTTTGACTCATTAGGTACCTTTCATCTTAAAAAGTGTCTTACTGGAATGAACATTACATATAATGAATAAGTCATCTTTCCCAACAGGTGCTTTCTTTTTTAAGACGCCTTTAAATTTATTCTAGAGTACAGAAACTCCAACAGAGTGGGCTAAACCACAACAACAACAAAATACAAAAATGTGCCAACTCTAAGATTTCCCAAACTTTTAGTCTCTATCACAAAGGTGAATTTCGATTATAAAGAAGAAAAAAAAACTTCCTTTTTCCTGTCATATCCCTTGTAACCCTACAGAGCTAAAAAGGAATACTATTTAAAGTGATAAAAAATAAATGAGAAAAAATGTGATAAGAGATAGTGATAAATCTGTAATACAGATGACAACAGCCCGGACACTGTCTTTACTTTTGGGTTATCTCATCTGCCTGTATGAGGGGGTAATTATTACACATCAGTCAGCCTGAGCCTATTTCTTCAAACAATATTTAAAAGCATATTTTCCAAATTAGATCCACCCAAGAACAACACCAAAGCTTGCCTAAATCAAACTCACATGACAACTTGACAGCTTTCTAAGAGAATTTTGGGGTCTAACAATGGTCTCAGGGCAGAACGCACACAATTTTAATGTAGTTGCCTTATAAGTGCATAATTCATTCATTAATTCAGTGTTTCTCATCCCATTTTTTGTGTTTTGAAAAAGTGTTTCTTATTCAAATTTGAAGTTTGATGAGCACAGCTTTATAAAAGTCGTAAAGGTAATTAAAAATACTTTTTCTTAAACTACCTTTTTCCATAGCAACTGTTGCTCTTGTTTGTACCATTAGTGCAGTGTAGTGATAAAAACTTACATTTATTATTGATTTGTTTTGAGTAGCTAATCTTAAAGCTGCACAAATAAATATTTTTAAATCAACAATGGATCAAATGATTATGTGTAAAGTAAAAGGTGCCCCTTGCAGTGACTAATCCGATTATAATATAATAATATGTCTACTGGATGAGTAAATATGTATGCTAACATGATTGTCACATGCATTTTATAAGGCGATTGTTGTGCAGCCCTCATGCGGCCCCATATGTTGAGCCACACATTTTCAAGGCAAATTATTGGCTTTCCCATCAATCATCCATGTGTACTTTGGGTACATCTGAATCATCTGTGGAATCATTTTGGCACCATATGCAACTTGTTTACCCTAAAAGATGTTGTGTTTGTTTTTAATATGCTAATCTATATCCTCTTCCATCTGCCAATTCTTTTTACCACTCTGTATTGAAGATGCACATGCGCACACACACACACACACACACACACACACACACACACACACACACACACACACAC
>JAPMOB010241726.1:0-23805 GCA_029875015.1 Lepomis gibbosus
TATTTTGTAGTGTTCTGTCTCTTTACTTGTCTACTTACACTTCCTTTCTATGTTCACTGATTGTCTGATGTGTTTCACCTGCTTGTCATTTGGTTTATCGGCTGTGCTTTTCATTTGTTGCGTGTTCAGTGTGGCTACCTGGTGTCTCGTATCCCACCAGTATTCCTTGTGCCTTCACAGTATTTTGGACTTTCTCTGTCTTTTTGGATTCATGGTTATTCTGCTATCCATCTTTGGTCTCATCATGCTTTGTCTTTTGGACTGTCCTCACCTCCATTGATGTTTTAATTTTTCCTGCCAGTGTGGATTATTGTTTGTTAACTGCCAACCTCATCTGTAAGTTGCACCTGTTTGTTCAGTAAAACCCTCACTAAATATCCCTCTGTCTCTAAGAGTCAGCATCTGGGCCCCAAGTCCCTGTTTTCTGTGTCGGCATTATGGCTGAAACCAACAGTTAAATTTATTGCCATTACATTCTATCAAATAAGTAAACCAGTTATGGAATAATTAGCCATTAACTTTAATTAGGATTATATGTAATAATCAAATGGCGTAGAGGGAGGCTTAGCCATGGAACATGGAGGTATAATTTATTGTTGTGGAGGTTATCAGATAATAAAATTAGCAATTAGATGGAGGTCAGGCTGCTTTTGTGAGAAATGTGTTATTATAATCTCTGTCAAGTTTGCAAGCTTTTGTTTTACTGCTGTTTGAATTTATTTTTAGCTACAGGTATGGCTCAAGGGATGGTAGTGCCTGTCTGCTGGTTGCTCAGTAGACTGCTTTGGTGGATGGATGAATTGCCATGAAACTTAGTACAGATGTGATATTCATGTCACTTTTCATCTAGCAGCATCATAAGAGCCACATTTTACTTTTGGTTTATGACCAAATTTATGCAAAACTAATGACATCCCTGTCAGCCTCTGCTGTACTTTGTGTTTAGAGTTAATATCAGTCAGCTCAGTGATGATGAACCCAGTTGGTGTTTTTTGGTTTCAGCCTCTTCTTCAATATTATTCCCATAACATATTGTATCAAATATATAATACTTAAGTATTTATTGAAGTGACATGATGTTTACAGGAAGTGATATTTTCAGTTTGGATTTTTAGCTTATTTTCCCTAAATCCAAACAATTTGCAACATCCAGCGAAATGTAAAATAAGGTTTTGTGGGAATAAACAGTGTTTGAACAATATTAAATCATTGGTCACAAAACAACTTTTAATAACTGGATAGTCTGCCTAAGGTAATATTTTCATTTGCATATTGGATAAATGCAGTATATATATATTCACTGTATACAAATCATTATGGACATGAACTTGTCAGACACTTACCTTGAATTCCACCTTAAATACTGACCATCAGCACAATATCATCATCCACAGGGAAGCAAATGAACTTAATGGTAGGCATGCAGTGAGGGAGGAAAACAATTCAAAATAATGGTCAACACATGCAAAGAAAAGTAAGATTAGAAATTATGATAAGTTATCAAACAACACTGGTGAGACATGCATTTCAAAGATGGCTGTATGCACAGCTTAACTACTGTGAAACATGCATTTGTGAATGGCTGATAAAGAATGACACAAGCACACACAGAGTTAAAAGATATCGTTTTCTTCATGTGTTGTCTTCTCTGACTTAACAACAATGTTGAGCGATGTGCAAATGTTCCAGTAACATGATTGCTTTTGCCGGTAATAACTACAGCAACAAAGACTGAGTAATAATATTGCAGTTACCAATCAAAAAAAGAGATTATTGCTTTTGCTGTCAAGCTGTCCAAATGTCAGATTGAACAGGAATGATCAAAAAAGCTTTAAATCCTGACACGACTTCTGATTCATTTCCCTCATATTAGACTCACACAGCTACAGCCTGAATGAGCAGTGGCAGGGAGCTGTAGATTATCTGGTGAAAGTATTCCCATCACTTTAGTTAAAGCAAATGGATGACAAAACATTGGACATCACTATTCCCTACTGCTGATCATTCATCATTATCTGCCAATTTGGTGGGTATTAATAAAAAGTAATATAATGAAAAAACATACTGCAACAAATTACTGCTCCCAAGGAGGTTTAAGTTATACAGGTAGTTTGAAAGGAAGTAATGTTCCCCACAGTTGCCCATGCAGTTACACTGGCAGGTATTTACCTAGCGCCGTCCTTGCAGGTGTGGCATCGCTTTTTATCCAGAAGGAGACCCAGGAGAGGACCACGGTCAGGATACAGGGGATGTAGGTCTGGATGGTGAAGTATCCCATCCTTCTGCTGAGGTCAAAGTACACTGTCATCAACACATAGTCACCTGTTGAGAGAGAGAAAATAGAGTATAAAAACTGCAATAAAGAGATAACCCTATAATAAATACAGCATCATTGCTCTAGGGATGGCAGTCTGTTGATTCAGCACTTTGGTCCAGTCTGAATTTTCTCAACAACTATTGGAAGGATTGCCATTTATTTTCTCCCAGCATTCACAGCCCTCAGAGGATGGAATAACTGTGCCACCAGAGTTCAACATTTTAACTTGTCCAATGAAATAGCTCAACAGCAACTACTGGCCCAAAATTTTGTACAGACACCCATTGTTCCCAGATGATGAATCCTAATGAATTTGGCAGAAGTTTGTGGTGTAGAGTCAAATGTCTGGACAACTGATAGATGGATTGGTTGGCACTTTGTAACAAGGTTATTATAGTTAACGAAAAGTAACAAAATAACAAGTTATAGGTGTGAAAAAAAAGTTTTCCTTAACTGAAATGAAACAAGGCTCTACAAAAAACTTTTTAACTAAATGAAAATTTACTTTATGTTTGCAAAACTAAAGTAAAATTGTAGCGTAAATGTCACCGTCCATATCAATTTATTTCGTGGGGCCCACATCAGCCCAGTATTTTGATATGAAATCTGTCTTCCGTTTTCTTAGCTGTTTTAGTGACAACCTGGAATCATAGCGGCGAATCCAAGACAAATCGGCAGACTCCCAAAGACTAACCCTAATATTAAATACTAAATAATAAAAGCTAAACTGAAACTAAGCATTTTCCAAAAATTAACAGCTAAACTGAACAAGTCAAATCCGTTTTAAAAACGAATTGAAACTAAACTGAAATTGAAAACAAAATAAAAAGAAATGAAAAATGCAAAATTGAAATAACCTTGCTTTGTGCAGATATCCACATTTCCCTCAGGATGAATTAATATCCTTTAACTTCACTAACATCTAGCACCGCCATCATCAGATCTAAATTTTAATGAGTCCAGTAATTTGGTTTATGACCGAATACCTGCAAAATGGATGACACTCCCATCAGTGTTAAGTGCTAATGTTTTTTCTAATTTTCTTCTTCCTTTTTTCCTTTTAAAGAACATAATCTCTGGTTTTAATAACGAGCCTACTATATAGATAAACTCTATTGTTTATATTATTAAATATTAGCATGCTAACACGCTAAGATGATGAACATGGTCAATATTGTAGCTGCTAAACATCACCACATTAACATTGTCACAGTGAGCGTGTTACCATGCTGACATTAGCATTTAGCTCACAGGGCTGCTTGTTTGGCTGCAGAGTCTGTTGTATTAAGTTGCATCATACTTCAAGGTCACCCTGCTATTTTTTAAGTCACACTTAGACATTAGACATCCACCCATAAACTACAGACCACCATCCCTGAGGATCAGAAACAGCACACTGGCTCACGAGTAATTAAAAGGTCTGCTATGTTGCTGGAGGCTAGATTGTGCCGTGCTTTTAACTTGGTCATCAAAACAGAGGCCAGAACCATTATCCTGCGTTTTATCACAGAAGCAGATCAGTAGATTTTTATAAGAGGATAGATCTGTGTATTATGTTTGGGAAGAGAATCTAGGTGTAGCACTTACAAAACACCCAGCCGGGGAATGACCCCTGGAGAACATCACACACACAAAGAGCCGTTTTCTGTTAGAGTTTAACTGAAACCATTTCAGAGAGATGTCGGTCCAGTTTTCTAATGAGATCGTCAGAAGTGTCTAACGCTGTACTGAAATCTAACTTCTTTAGTATCTTTAACTAAGACCGTTTCTGTTCAGCGAAGAGCCGATAAAGTCGACTGAAATGTGTCAAAGTTGTTATTATTGGTCATACAAGGCATCAGAAAAGTGTTCAGTTCCTCCTCTGATAGTTTGAAATTAGGTCTATAATTGCTTAAAGTAAGATAATCTGGATCAAACGGGAAGGCAGGCAGGCAGACAGAGGGGACAAAGGCAAAGACGAGGAGACAGGAAAGAGAGGAGATGGTTTGAAAAGAAATGAGGTGACTAAGCTTTAAAGAGAGCAGAGGACAGTAAGAGAGAAAAAAGGGGGAGAGAAACCTTAATGGAACCCAGACTACAGAGGAAGGAAACTTCTCTCTAACTTGAGAAACAATGGCACTGTCAGTGTGAGGAGAAGAAAAACGTGGAGAGTGACAGAATGTATTCGACTGCCTCTTTAATGGTCCGTCTACAGTAGGATGCTTGTTATTGCGAGCGTTAATTGACAGCAGCAGGGAGATACTGAGCTACAACACTTGGCGAACAAAAGCCATTGTTCTGTAACCTTGACAAAGTTCTGCGCATCAGACAAGCATTACTTTAAATATTACTGAAGAATGTCTTTTGATAATCTGCTGCCACTCAGACATTTCCATGAAAAGGAAGCCGGATTGAATAAAACATATGCAGAGGAAGACCTTTGCCCTCTGCTCAAATGCCGAATCTCACCTCATGCTCTACATAGAATTGAAATAATAATTTTAATCGCCAGGTGCACCAGAGTCGTGGTGACAGTGTTTATCGCTTACACATTGCAAATGTATATAAGTGCAGAACATGGAATGGTTATCTGCACAGTTCCTCCAGTTCTTTGTTGTTGTTTTAGTTTTTTGTGACGTCAGGGTCATTGTTGGCCGTATACCACCAGCTGGAGGGGCGCCAAAAAAGAGGAGGAAAATTTTATTAGTAATATTAATTAATTTCAGGCCCTCCTTCTATTTTTAAAAGTCTGTCAAACTTACACAATGCAGCCTTTCATTGTTAAATAAACCCACCTCAGACACTACACTCCTGCAGTTAAACTCTGTAGAGGGACATTACTGGGAGCAGACATTTGTCATTTTATTCAATGAAACTGCAGGATACTGCTTATTTTTCTCATCGTACGAGTCACATATGCGGGTAAATGCATAACCAGCTCACTTGTGTTCCATGTTAACATCATTTAGAACATTTTCATAACCGGAGTAGTAAGAATCTAGGTGCGTCCTCAACTTAAATGATCATTTTGGTATTTTTAAACCTAGGCGCTATTTTCACATACTTCGGCGGACGTTCATAGGATCCTTACAAGTGACTCTCCGTGACACCCTTTGTTTTTAACAGGAAACAAAAGTTGCTCATTCAAGCTCTGAAACCTGCAGGAAGATGCAGGTGGAAACATTTTTGGCATTTCCTGCAACAACTCGCAATATTTCAGAGTAAGAATTGTTCTTGAGTGATAATTCCTGTTAAAAAAACAAAAGGTGTCACCTGGAATCACTTATAGAGATCCTTTCAATGATGTCAGTCACCTGGTATAACAGTCAAAGGTGGTAAAAAGAAGCACTTTTTGTGGACGTCATTTTGATGGCTGCAATTGCCTCGAAGGATTATGTTACATTACATAAATGACATGAGTCACGGACAATCAGGAACCTGCATGATGTTAAAATTATATCCTGAACATGATTGAAACCAGGGTGAGACTGAGAGTGCATGTGAAAGCTAATTGAAAGACTATCTGTTGATGGTGATTATAATTGAGTTCTTATAATAATTATGAAATATTACAGTGAAACAATCAACCACATTGGATGTTTCGCATAGGGCACCAAAATGTCTATAAAAAGCCCTGGTCATTCACCAAAATGGCAGAATAATTTCTTAATTTTTTTGCTGCCCAGTTTCAAGACTTCCTTTACTACACCACTTACATAGATGTCTCTTAAGAACAGACAGACTTTTAAGAATCTGGTGACTGTTAAAGCAAATTGGGGAATAACGATCCAGTGAGTGGAAGTGGAACGCTGAGAAAAGATGTGTGGTGCATTTAATTACTTTTTATTCATTCAGTCAATTCTGTAAATCCTGTGGTTGTCAGTACAAAAATGCTATAAAGAAAGGAATTGTATAAATACGGCCCATTAAGGCAGAAACCATGTAATCACATATTAGTTGCCTGTACTGTATAAGACTAATGCAAATTACCTGGTTAATTATCTCCAAAGCAATGCAACAACAAAGGAAATCTTAATCACAACACAGCAGCACAGATTCAAATCAGAGTACTTTGCAACTTAACCAAAATAAAAGTGTCCAGTTTTATATACCCATTCAAGTGTGTTTGCTTCTAAAGCAATCCAAAGCGTGGTGAGCTAAAAAAACGACTTAATTTTATATACCAGTAGGGTTAAATAAAACAACAATTAATTGAAGCTTGAATGATGCTTCTCCTTCTCCCTTTAAATGCAAGACAGAAGCAGACCAAGATAGACATAGCTCACATCCACTCTTCTGCTGACAGAATGTTTCCTTTGACAATTTAATGCACAGAAGATATGCATCATTATGCACAGTTTTATTTTGCAGATGTTGCAGTATTATACTGTTTCGCTTGCATTAATTACTGTATGGGGGCTGCAAAAAATGAGCAATCTCAGATGGACTATCTATAGCTGTGTGCATAAACACAGCAGTGTGGTGACTTCTGTGCCGTGCATCACAGCAAACAACCCCTCTGTTTACATTCTGTTAGGACAGTAACAACCCCTCTGTTTACACGCCCCTGCAGAATACTTATTAGTCCGAGTTGCCCGTTCTCCGCTTGTCTACAGACTCTGTCATGCCATACATTCAGGTCTACTTTCTGTTTGGAAGTTGCAAAGATTATTCTTGGGAAAACTGTTTTATTAATGAGCTCATGGCAATTCAGCTGAAATGTTGTTGCTGGTTCCTTCTTCATCTGTCTTCAACAAGAGCAAGTTATCCCGTATTACACACACCATCTCCGAAATAATTGGTCTTCCAACACCCAACCTCTCAGACCTTGATATCTAAACAGAGCCATCACTTGCATGGCACTCACCATAGCACATAACCCTGGCAACCTGATCTCACAGAAATACGTGAAATGACCACGACCTTTACTCCTCAACCTATTTTTCACACTACTCCCATGTGAATGCAGATACAGGACACCAAATGGAAAAAAAGCATTCCAGTAAAAGGTTTTGTGTATGTCTTTGTTTGAGTGTGCGCACAGGTTGCAATGATGTGATGTTTAATGAGTGTAGTCTATGTACTGTATGAATGTATCTTCTGGAGGCATGTATAATGCACACTTATTTCCTCTTGGGGACAATAAAATCCATATATCTATCAGTAGGTCAATGAACATTGCTCAGCCCTGCCCCCATTAGTTACTATTGCTAAACCTGTCCAGCTTTGCATTCTTACACTGCATGTGTGCGGTTTAACAGTGGGATGATTTGGGTAATTTTTCAAAAGAATTGTTACTTGATTTAAGACAGAGCTTGACAAAAGCAGGGTTCTCATATTTAGCTGACCACTGTCGATTTGTCGGCTGAAATGACAAGATTGATTTTATCAGTGTCCAATTCTAACTCTTCGGAGGGTCCCATTTTCAGATTTCATTTCCCATTTTGTGAAGTTGTTCTTTTGACTTCAGTGTGTTTATGTCCTTTTAAATTGGAATGTGGAAACAACAAGGATGCTACTACAAAGATGTGTTGCATTGTCACTGTCTTCCAAATATGCTGAAACATTTTGAAGCTTTCTATTAGAGTGATTTTTGTCCCAGAGTTGTTACTGCACCAGTACATTACCTGAAACCACTAAAATATTGATTGCATTGCAAATACTGCTGGTTATATAAATATAGGTCATTTTACACACACAGCAAACTAACCATTATAACCTAATACCATATTACAAATGACATGTTAGAAAAAAATGGTGCGAAATTTTTTTTAGCATTTTTTTCTAACATGTCATTTATCTATCAAACTTTTCTAACCATCAACCATGTTGTCCGCCATGTTTCTACGTATGACGTCAACAACTCGTGTACCAAAATTTTCTCAGACTTTCAGAGTTGTTCCGACAAACAAATAGTAGTTAAGGATGAAACTTGGCCTTGGAAGTAACGCTCCATTACAACTGTAGGGAAGCTAGTTAGCCCAACATTCTTACAACTGCCTTGAGAAGATAAACACAATACTTAATTCTATTCCTTAATTTTTTGCTTTTGTGTGTTTGGTTCTAGAAAGGCTTGAAAGCCTTCAAACTCTTTAAATGTTTAGTAGTTATTAGAGCCCCATGTGCACCGCTTCAACTTGTAAAGAAATCCAAAGCTAGACAGGCATGCTGTGTCTAGTTATAAATGCTAAACTATGATTGGATAATAGCTGCTCTAGTGTGAGGTTAATTAAATGGTCAATTGATGCTTTTCTTTTTTAATATCTGCATACCTGGTGATGTCTGCGTGCAATAATACTTTCATCAGTTTCATGTGATCTGTGGTCAGCAGGTTATTGAGCACAGTGAAAGGATGTATGTAGGATTTCATTCATTGAGTAGAGAAGGGACAGCAAATGGAATATCAGTATTGTGATCTGTGATCCAATCAGGGAACAAGGCATGGGATTGCAATTTTGCTACAGATTATTTACAAAAAGGCATTTAAAAACATTTCCAGGGTGGACATGTGAAGGTGGAAAACAGACGAGCATCAGCATGTCTGCAACGTAACCGCAGAAAAAGGCATAATGGAGGCTTTTGGGGAATTTGCAATGGGATGGTAGAACAAAGCAGTGAAGTGTTTGGGATTTCGCATTGGGGCCTTTTGAAGAGGACGCCGCTGAATTGATAACGACGGAGGATTTGCGGCGGGGTCCCCAGTGGTGCTGTGGCCTGGGATCTGTCCACTCTGTCCTCATTAAAACAGATCCATACCTCATGTGTTTATGAGGGATGAAGGATAAAACGAAGAGAGGGAGACACATACAGAGAGGGAAATAGGAGAAAGAGAGAAAGGAAGAGAAACACAGCACTTTCGAAGTTTGTCATGATGTAAATTAATGATAGGTATTTTTAGCTGGGGATCTAATCATCATGCGTGTGGAGATGGAGCTCCGGCAAGTGAAACAGGAAAAAGAAACGGGGTAATAAATGAGAAAACGGCTAATTTTCTTGAACAGCATGAGGTAGATGTGTAGGTTTGCCGTTGCCTTTGAGCATCTCAGCAGAAAATTAGTTTGGCTGTGTTTTGACGATGCAGCGGGAGTCCAGGAAAACATTTAATTTATAAGGCCATCAATGTGTCTCTGGATGAGTGTGCTCATCAGTCAGGTTTTTTTGTATGATCAGGAACAAAGATACAATGGCATTTTCTCATTAGAAATAAACAGGATGCTTGATCAGTATTCCCAACGGGTGATACAGTTAAACAGACAACAGAATTTGTTCATGCTGTTAGTTACAAAGAATAATATATTTGATTTAGCTATGTCATGTTTGAGTGCTGGAACAAACACGCCCATGCTTTATAATTTTGCAAAATGAAGCTGTACAACTAATTTCCACTGAGCGCCTTAATAATTCGATGCCACTCCTTGTTATCCCTCTCCTAATCATCCCAAGTACTCCTGTCCCTTGAATATTCATGAACGGAGGTTCAACTCTTAGAAAGCTGAATGAGGTCATATTATGCAGCTCTGAGGATGTCTCTCCACAGACAAAAGACTGTATGGTACAATTATGCAACTCATAAACAAGGTTAAGAGGGGTTAACAATTGCTGCGTCATACTCTTTCTCTTTCTCCCTCATTTATGATGATTAACTTATTGAGCCATTAAAATCTTTCTTTGTCTTCGAGGGTCACGTGAAAGCATTAAAAATGTATTAGCAACTTGTCCACCCCATGCCAGTTGTTGGTATAATTACTGGCACCTGTTGAAGCAACACTATTTCTTGAGCTAACACTGCCTCCCAAACAAGAAACTTAAATTAAATCATCAAAGAAGACAAGGCTTAAGAACCACACTGAAAGCACTGGAAGAGAGAAGGAAAAGGAGTGAATAATTAAACTTCCTTTTTAATCTTTAATCTTGGTGATTAATGTCAGTGGAAAAACCTATTTGCCCTTACACCCGAGGGGAATACTTATGAGCTTTGAGCTTATAGTTATATGATTACATTTATGGGCATGGCACTAATGTGAACCTGTGCAAACCTTGAGTTTTATTTTGAACCCAGCATGCAAGACTCCTGCCAGTTCCAGCTGCTAGTCTGCAGCCGAAACCGACCCTTGACCTCTACAGAGGGTAGGGTGGAAGTGGGAGAAAAGTCATAAGCCGTGAAATTCAACCGCTCAGGATGCTTTTTGGGACTCAGCTGCCAGAGTTGTGACCTTTTCTCGACCTCTTGTTGACGCCATTCTTACCTGCTGTCGTTGAGAGCACATCCGTGGTGTTTCTGAGCCCCATGAAATCAAACTGGTAAAGCCTCCAGTATTTCTGGTCAGACGTCTCGACTGAGTTTCGCTTCCATTTGTACACAATCTCATCTCGGGGGTAGCCATCTAGAAACCACACAGAGAGTGAGTTAAGTGTGTGAAAGAGAGAGAGAGAATGAAGTTGAAGGCAAAAAATATAGGAGTGATTAATGCAACAATGCAGTTTTTATTGTATGCATGATTTAAACCTGATTTGTGCATGATTTATACAAATTTATGCAGTGAGTTTTCTTTGGCAATTCAGTGGACTGCAGACAAAGTGAGCACTTGCTGTTAACTTATTTGCTTGGAATTCACTGTAGTGCACCCATGGTGAACAAATACCCACTCTCTCATGTAATTCAATGCATTATTTTGTCTTAAAACCTTAATTTCAGTGGAATAATTCCACCTGTTTCTACAAGTAGGCTACAATTCAATTGGTCTTAAGGATCCTCTTGAATCAAATTATCTTAGTCTGCTTTATTTCAAGATACTGTGATCATGGGTGGGAAAAGGAAAGGCTACTTTAAAGAAAACTTCATGAAACGGCTTGATGTTGTTTTTATATAAATGGAATTTTTTTCAAGTGTAAGATTATAGGGTTTGCATCTTCCATATACTTCTGTGACAAGCCTATTGTTAGACTTCAGTGACGAGCGAAAGCACTCTTCCATGGAGGAGCCGAGGAGAATGACCTGCTTGAAAGCCACTTGGTAGTGTACTGATCCTGGGCGTGACTGCAGGATTTCACTTGCAGTTCCTCGCTGGGTGCAGCAGTTATACACAAGCACAAAATGTGGAATTTCTATGAACGCTAATACATCACCAGTGTCTTCGTGTAATAATGAAGCTGAGCTCATTTAACAAGTTGAAGCAATTTTAAAAATGAGTGGCAGCAATAATGAGCGAGTGGCGAGCCTTGTTGTGCCCTGTAGTGGAAACCAAACTAATTATGTAAATAGTCTCATTTAGAGGATAGCCGTCTATAACCAAGAAGAGCAATCACCATGATGCAATAGAGGTGTTTTTTTCAAATACTAATATAGATGGCAAACATTATTGCCATCATATTTCTGTTGGTGTCTTGGCACAATTATCTTAACTGCAAACAGTATTACCATTGTGTTACCAGTGTATCTTCATAGCTACAAAATGTTTGTCACATTTTATGCCTTTAAAAGCCCCCCGAAGCAACATGTTCTCACACAGTGTGACATTACACTCTTCTGTGGCTTTGGCTCTGATATTCTTCCTGTCTACCCTCCAAGCAAAGAAGTCAAAGGATGTCAGTTTCTGCCATATTGCTGTAAACTAAGTCCGGTGAGGACATCTGCCAGTGGAAACAATATCATGTCAGTAGAGACATAAGGGATTTAAATTGAAACTGAAATTTCCTCGCTTTTTGTGTAAGCATATTTTTCATATCATGAACATTGATCATCAATCATAGATGCGTCTAAGAAATGGCTACGTCGGCCAACAGTGTTGCCGCCCAGCTGGTTCACTGCCTGTGTGGGCGTTAGAATTGAAGCAATATTACACAGTCTGCTCACAAATACATTGCACCAATCAAATTACCAAAACCTACAAGACTCACACCCCGCGGCACTAATGTAGGATAACAACTGAAATTTTCTCTTTTTTTCTTGATAACAATTTACCACATCTGGATAATCCCGATTTGAATGTGGTTTTCCAAACTCTCTGAAGCTCATTTCATTGTCTTAAATGTGCGAACCATCCTTATTTACAGTATGCGTGTGCGTTTGTGTGTATGTATATATGTAAGAGGCCTTGTGTTAAAACGTCCAGTTCTTCCCCTTGTCTGAAATACAATGTGTTTAGGAAAGATAACTTATCATAAAGTTAGGGGAAAGAAAACAGCTGACTCTAAGCACAATTTTTTCCCACCTATCCTAGCGACTCTTTTCAACAGCCAAACCTGTGTAGAAGGTCACTAACAGTTTATTTCCAGCGTCAACTGCTTTGGTAATATGTTTAAACTGTAAGCATTCTGCATTATTTTCCTTGCTCTTTCCACTGACACCCATAAAGTTTAACGCAGGTCTATTTTTAGCTGAGGTTTTCAAAATGAAAACAACAAAGCTGTGAAGAATACAAAAATCTGAGGGACAACTTCTTACGATTGACCATTGAAAAACCCCTGCGGTGCCGTTTCAAATAATGTGACAACTGTGGCGGTCCTGATGGAGGTCCTCATCTTTTTTGAACTGCTGATTACATTTTTAAATGTGTGACTCAGCTGTTTCAACAGCACTGCTATTTGGTGCATTCTGCATTTTTTACTTTGAAGGGATCACTTTGCAACTGGTATAACTGAGCCATTTTGTTTTTGATTACAGGTAGCAAAAAGTAGTATTGGGTCTACTAAAATAAGAGACTTCTATCCTCTAGCGATATCTAGACATCTAGTACCCAGTAGTTAAAGCCAACTTGAAAAGGTGCTAGATGTTTTTTGATAACGCTGCGGCTAATTTGCATAGCTGTGACTTCATTACATAATGATTTACTTAAAAGTTTACCTTAACTTCACTGACTCTTGTTAGCGTCATATTAGGCTATCATTTCTTTTCAAGCTGCTTATATCAATGTCCATCTAAATCTACCTTTAATCCCAAAAACATTTTTGTGAAGGCTGTTGGATAGACTGTGGAGCTGAAGTGTCACAAATAAAGAGGATCCAGGCCGTGGAATGAAGTCACTCTTATAAGAAGCAAAGAGAAATGTACTTAAAATCTCAATTTCAAGTTTCTTGCGCACAGCCAATTACCTGCTCTCCCTCAATGATAGCCAGCATTTATCTGACACAAATACTGTTGTTCATATGTGATGGTATGTGCAGTAAAAATGCATATATCATACCATATAGCACCACAAGGGCTGTTATTTAGAAAGAGACTGCAGCTACGCCTGTGACGTGGGTAACTGCATAAGTCCAAAGTGCTTATAGTCAAGGCTTTTCATGGCTTTCATACTGACCTCATGTTGTGGTTAGAGTTTTTTTCTTGTGTTTTGGTTTTGATGTAAAGTGTTTTCCAGTTTTTTTCTAGCTCAAGTACTTCCTCTGTGTGTTTTAGTTTTTTATTTATCCCTCCCTGTCTTTGTGTTCTCGTTCGTTAGTTCCATGTTCTCTGTTTTGTTCTGTTGATTTGGTCCTTCTGTGTTTTTTTTTTGTGAGTTTTACTTCCTAGTTTATTTTTTAAGTTGCCTGGGTCTGGTCTTCATTGATATGCTTTGTTTCCTGATTGCATCTCCCCATTGTTTACCTGATGTGTTTCACCTGTTCACTCCCTCCCTGCTCGTGTGTGTTTTGTGATGAATGCCTTCAGTGTCATTGAGTGTGTTTCTACCCCTGAAGTTTGGACCTCAGTTTACAGTTCTGGATTCTTCCCTGTTCTTGGACTGGGCCTTTTTGTTTTGTTTTTTTTCTCCTAGTGGAACTATTGTGGATTTACCTGTTACCGGACTTCTGCACACAACTCCAAATGTAAGCCAATTTTTCTGTTTAATAAATGTTGCTGACTGAATATTCGCTTTGTAGTTCCCTGCGTTTGAGTCCAATCCTTAGTTATTAGTGTCAGCAATCGGCCAGATATCACCCCGTACAAGTTCTCAGAACTTGTGTTTTTACATATTATGCAGTGAATAAACTGTAAAGAAAGATACAGCAGCTTACAAGCTCCTCTGTCACGAATATGTCTGCTATCAGAAAAGATTCCTAATGAATGAGTAAGATTAGTGAGGCCATCAATGCCTTTTATCATGTTTATAGTGTTCTATCTCAATAAATAAAATTGATTGCAGCCATAATGGGGAGGCTTCTAATTTGCTTCATGATGAAGAGATGGAACATTTTAAAAGCCTTGTACATTAAGCTGCTACAGCATCATAATACATTAACAGCCGCACGCCTTGAGTGGCAAGAGAGGTTGATAACAGTGGATGTTCCAGTGTACGAGAAAGGATTATGTGTTTGGACGCTGGAAAAAATCGAGCAGCAAACGCAGCTTCATTATCAGATGTCATCCTGATGTACACTGACTGAGAAAGACTACAAGTCACCTCTGGTCTGCATCGTCTCCCTCTCTCCTCCTCCACCTACAGCGAAACCAAACCATCTGCCACAGAATGTGTCATTTGTAGGCAATGTTGTAAAACGAAGCGTGATGGAAAGAGTTTCTTTAGAGCTTCTAAATGGATGAATAGCTCATCAGGGTCATATGGAAATCTGGAGAGCAGCTTTACATTTTCTAAAAGACTTGACTCATATGTGCAGACATGGATGTCTGTGCTGCTGTCTCCATAGATATGACATGTTCATATATACAAAGTAAAACACTCTGGATGTTTTGAAACGGGCAGATGTTATGAAGGTTTGTTTTTTTTGTTATTTTTATCAAGAAACTTGTGTTCTGCTCTGAGAAGTAATTAAACCTTATAAATTACAGCACACTGGCCATTTTGAAGTTGCTTTTAGTTTATTTTCGTTGTTCCTTATCAAGGGATTTTGCTCTGATCTTAAAGTCCTAAATAAAGCACAGAGTTTTAAATGGGGGGCATTCTGAAGACCACCTCATTTAAGAAACATATTTGCTATCAGAGCTTTGCATTGGTATTCATTACTGATGAACAATATCATCATGTTTACTGAGAGGCCAAAAAGTACACCATGAAATTATGCTGTGATGTTGAGCAATTGGATATCAACATGCTGGGGCAATGGCAGTAGTCTGTTTCAGTAAATGGAAAACTTTTAATTCGGTGTTATTGAAGGCCTGAGCTGCTCATCCATTGCAGCTACAGACAGAAAAATATGTCCATCCACATAGTCAAGAAGTGACAAGAAAGTTATTACTGCAAATCATTTCACTGAGAGCAGAGACATGATGGAAGCCCATTTGGGGTCAATAGCTCTTTTACAACCCACAGTGCTGTGACATCTCGTCTCATCACACTATGAACAAATTTTGTATTTGCTCGTAAGTAGTCAATTGATTATCCGAACTCAATGTGGAGAGGAGGTTCAATAATGGCCTGTGACGAATAATGCCATCTGTAGTCGCATCAGGTAATGATTATTACCCAAATTAAATCATATCCAGCAGTGGAAGATGTCTGGTCCAACAGAATGACCTGGCCTACAAAATCCAATGTGATTTTAGTGCTTTTTAGGTGGTGGGTAACTTAATAAGGCCCTGGTTAATGGAACAGTAAACGCTTTGAGGACTCTCATTTCATGCCAGCATAAAGCCATTGGCAGTGCTAATGCAGTCATCATGCCATTTTCCTCCAACCCCTGAAATGTGCAAGAACATAGGAATAGCTGATACAATGTAGTCATTATTTTCCAGCTTGAGTAATCTATTTTTGTTTTTATATTTTTGTACCTCCTGGGATATGCTGCCAAATTTGGTATACTGCTGATGACATATTTTAGACATAAGACTGTCTTAACCCTTCGTGTAAATTTTCTTTTAGACAGAACAATTAAACCATCAAAATGTGACAGAATTACCTATTTATCTACCTGAATGCTAATATTGATAAAACTTTTACGCATGTGCCGGCCTCGTCTTCGCTTCCATTTCTTTATCTGTTGAATTTTCAGTCTGAAACATAGTGCCTGGTCAAAAGTAACACCTGACTCCAGACCAGTGTGGAAGTGTTTGATTTGTTTTCTCAGCTTAGAAATTTTGCTATTATTCACATTTTTATTACATTTATCACCCTGACTCCCGTGCAGATTCAGAATCCAGGTCAAGATTCATGGTCAGGCACCTGCTCACTGCTGCCCTACTTTATGTCACCAGCAGGTCCACTGATCAGGGTTTGTTGCCTGTTTCTTGCTCCGGACGCAAAAGTAAAGGCGACTGTGCCTTTGAAGTTGTGATTCCCAAATTTTGGAACTGTCTCTTACGGACACCTTTTACTTACTTACCTAAAAATCCTTTTAACTAAACCGTCTGTGTGGCTATTACTCTAAGCTCTCATCATTAGAGTCACTAGTGGCTCACTGCATTAAGTTCATCCTCTCCATGATCCCTCATCTAAATCTGATGAGCCATGTGCAGGCAGAACTATAATCTGGACCCCTATTTTCCTTTTACCACAGAAGATGTTTACACAACAGATTTCCAGAAAAGATTCGGGTGCTGATAACCTACTGTTCAATTATTTGGAATTTAACTTAAACATAAGATTTAATTAAATGTATCATTTAAGAGAATTACAAGTAAATTAATATTTCAACTTTACCTTGTATCCATTTCTTGGCTTCAAAGGCCTTAATTTTAATAATTCAAAGAATCCTTGTTTGTGTGTAAATCCCTGTCTGTATTTAAATGTGATTGAAAGTCTCTTAATATGAACTTACAAAATTCAAAAATAGTCTAAAAGAGAATATTTAATGTCGAGACCTAGTTCAAGATGAGTTTTCACTGCAAGCAGACCTGTCTAATTTAAACCGGATGTTTGCTGAGGATTTGCGAGCCGGGTCTCATCCCAGAACATCAAATACCGAGACTTTAAGAAAGCCTGACAAGTTATTTGACACACAAGGTATTCTTCAGTGTCTTCATGAGACGCCTTGGGTTTTCAACAGCAATGTTACCCATCTGTCGTCACACGTAACGTACTTATAGTACGTACATTTTACGCAAAAGATATGAGACATATATAAAAATAATCACACATTAAAAAGGCATCTTATAGGACACTGAAGGGTACCTTTTGCGTCAAATACCGACGCTTTGTCAAGCTTTCTCAAAGTGTCAGTATTTAACGCCCTGAGATGAGAATGTGTTGGAACTGCAGCCCTGCTATTGGGCTTAACAGCCAAACTGTGTTTGTATTTATTTTCCTAAAGGACCACAGCAAATTTTGCCTGAGTAAAATGTGAGAAAAGCGTTACAGCTGAAAATAGGCTCATGCAATATGTATTTTAAGGCGTTTCTGTTCAAAATATGGGAGGAGGGAAAGGAAATGTATGCAAAACAGCTGCTGCTGCAACTGATTTATTTATCACAGACTGATCATTAAATTCAATTGCATCTGAATTTTAATGTCATGGGAAATTTAGGTGTAAATCTGCCACACTGTTTTATCAGACATAGATGGAGGTTGAGAGACTATATACGGAAAGAGATAGAAACGCAAATTAAAAAGACGCGTTACAAGATACTTACATCTGGTGGAGCTCTCAGTTAAGCACCACAGCACAAGAAAAGAGAGCAGCAAGTGTCTTCAAATGGGCTCTCCTTATATTTGTAGTACCCAATCCCCTAATCAATGATTTCCATTGTAACTGGGATACTTCAATTTAGGGCCCCCAAACAACCTTTGAAATGCTGTAGACTCTTGACTTTACCAGGTATTACATGTATAGGCATCGCTATGCATGAATATGTGCAAATTATAGTCTGTGTGTGTGCATGCTATTGCCAATATTCACAGCTGGAGAAGACGAGAGGACACGAGTGTTCGTCCATTGGGAAATTATGGAGCTGCAGCTGGCATTCTGCGTTGATGGTCATCCTAGAGAGAGAGAGAGAGAGAAAGAGAGAGAAATACTTACACAAAGACATTCAAGGCACCAGAAATCCTTCGGGTCATCCTATGAAGCACATCGTGCTGAATGCACGGTATTCATCATATGGCTTATATCACATAATGCAGACTTTTTGCGCTCCAGTATGTGAAGCGCTGGCTTCAAACCAGATGGCGCAGGATCACACTCAGTTGCTTGGTTGACGTGTGAAATCCCTCAAAATGGCAGAACAGTTTAAGCATCAGCGTCAGACATGTTTTTGCCGAAGACGGCATTAACTTATAGGTCAGGGCCTGAAGGCGTGCAAGCTTCTAAAAACAGGAGTACTTAGCTATGATCACTGGACAAGTCAATACGCCAAATGTTTTGGGAAAGCAACAGGGATCACAAAGACACAGGACTTTAGTTTTACATGCAAAATATAAACTTAAATCGGACTCAAGTTATATTGTGCGTTACTTTAATATATCATCCTAAAATGAATTTTCACTGGACATGATAAAGTCTGTAAAAATGAGACTGTCATGAAAATGGGCCTTTTCTTTCACTTGCTCTGTGTTGTTGTGTCTTTGTTCCCGGTATAGTTTCTCATTAGTTGACTGACTTAGAGCACAAAACAGGAACCTCATTCGTAGCAGGAAGAGTGTTTCCTCAGTCATCTTTTGTTTGTGGGCGAACAAAGTGCCTATGATGTACATTTCCAATTTGCATACATGCTCACCTCTGCCCCGGTAGGGAGCCAAGAAGATAAATTTGGGCAAGACGTGGAGCTGAGGTGAGCCTGAACAAGCAGCAAAAGAATACTGCAATGAGATGTGAGTGTAAGATGTTATCAGTCAATGCAAATACACCCCCAAACATATGCCTCTTTAAGACTTAATACCCTTTTAATGAAACAGTCACTTTCGACTTCATCACAGGGTTGCGCATTAGCAGAAGTGAAATTAGATATTAAAACCCAAAAATTTTGTGGGAAGTTTAAGGGTTGAGAAGAGGAATTTCTTGAGATAATATGTTAAAGCTGGCTGTCCATGGAGCCACGCCACTCCCTTCTGAATATTTGCACACAATGAGAGGTGTCAAACTTACTCGGAGAACTAATCGAAGCCAGTAATGGCAAATACAATGACTGCTAAAGTGTCAGAAGGATCTTTTCATCTCACTGGATTGATTCGACTCTTTATGGCTTTACGCCTCATGCAACGGGAACTGTGCATCCAGTCCTCCAAAGACTTGAAAACAAACACTCATGGTGGTGTTTGCTATTTGACCAAGGTCTAGTTTGAAATCCTGGACTCACAGGTAAAATTGGATCCTCCAGACAGAAAAAGCTCATGTCAGAGCTTGAGGGTTCATAAACCCAGATGTCACTCAAATTTGAAAAGAACCTGTCCACTCTGAGGTTGTTTTTTTTTGTAGACTCAGGCACTGTGAGGGTTATTTTGTCATAAGGCCACATATGCGTAGCCACACATGCATCCACCCACCCTCCATGTATTTCTTTACTGCTGAGAAGCTGTCAGAAAGAACAGCAAAATGATGAGAAAGACATGACATGTTGTAAGACAAGTTTTTATCCTCCTGTGCTGGAAGTGAAGGAAGGCTTTGGAGCAAAGATACAAAAAAGACATTGAAATTTAAATATTGAAATGCAGAGGAAAAAATATAGTGTAAGTAGAAGCTAAAATAAGCCACCACAACAAGAGTAGTTAGAATTTTCTTGAAGGTAGAATGGTTAGGATGCATTCAACCTAACGCTGGCACACTATATGATATTTATGCCGATTTTGGGTCCGACTCGCTCCTCCCAACAGTTGCTGAGGCAATTATCAACCCAAATGATTCTGTAGTGTGAGGGGTTTACTGACATAATCTTGATGATGTGGCTGGATTATAAACACCCCCAATTTTAAAATTCGAAATCAGGGAGCCTATGATCAGAAACCCACAACAGCCAATGTGAGCGAGCTGACAGGCAAGTGTCACCGTGTATTTGCTTGCACCTTAAAATCTATAAACCATGCTGATTGCATGGAGGGTGGGTGGATGCATGTGTGGCTGCGCATATGTGGCCTTATGACAAAATAACCCTCACAGTGCCTGAGTCTCAGACGAGTTCATCACTTCATCCACAGTTTTATTGTCAATTTGTTTTTCTGTCCAAAACATAGCACACACAAGTGCAACCAGCTGACGACAGTCTGCCTTCATGTTTGTTTATGCCCCCACAATCGCCACTCCGAAATTTCTTTGTATAAACGCCAAGTGTGTGATCCTGTGCATTGACCGAATCGTCTGGTGTAAGCATTAGATTAAAATATAAAAAAGTCAATTAATTCTGTGGTACGTCTGTGGTATCCAACGTTTCTAAAATTGGTTAAGATTTGAAAATCTTTGTGTGCATCAAGCATAACCTCAGCGCCCCTGGTTTGAGTCCAGCTCTGGCCCTTTTTGTGTTCTGTGCAAAAACTACAACCAAAGGTAACACGAGGCTTCTGCAGTAAGGTGCAGGTTTACTACTTGTGTTTTGTCCCTAATGCAGCTGTAGTAGCAGGATGTATCCCTCCATTAAGGAAACACCTCCCAGAGACACACACAGAGCAATTTTTGTACAAAAAACATAATTTTGGACTATATATACAATGATTTTTTTTAACACAAAAAACAGGTTTTACACACCTGCTAAAATATGTGATTATGTTTACAGCTCAAACAAAAAACATGTGGAGAATAGTGGTCAGAAACCACTGTAACTGACACGCTATGAAGCTGACTGCAGCTGGAATTCATCTGCAAAATGCACCAATAATTGCTAATTAATGAGTTTGTACATTGCTGCTTGCAGGTCTCAGGCTCTATTCCTTGTGCCCAAATTTGGACTGTATGCTTTCAGTAACTGCCAAGAAGACATCAAGCTATAAAGTGAAATACCAAGATGCCCTGTCCATGTTTTTCAATGTCTTTTAAAGTCTTGAGTGTCTGTGTTTGTCACTTTCATATTGATGTCAATAAATATGGTTTAGTCACTATCAACAGTTGGCACTCAGGCTCAAAACGCAGACAATTATGTACATAAAGGATTTTCCCTACTGTAAACTCTTAGTTTAGGTGCTAATAGAGCTCCCTGCCATTGATTCGTTGTGTATGTGGCTTTGTTGGATCTATAAAAAGTCTTTTGTTTCTTTTTATCATACTCTACTATGTTCAGTTTTTTTCAATTTCTCTGAAGGTTTTTACCTCAGTGTATAAAGTATTTTTCCATTGTTGAAGATCCGGAGCAGCTGATTGGGCGTCGTTATCCAGTGAGAGTCTGCGTTCTTGGAATTCCTAAAGATGGTGTCGGGCAGCCAGATCAAGCCGACCATATTGCTGGTTGAATAAGAGGCAGACAAAGAGAAGAAACACAGCGAGCGAGAGAGAGAAGGGGGCAGAAGGTAAGAAATGATTGCTGTTGAATTCCTTCAGATTTCTCTGAAATGCATGAAGCAGCTCCACTTCCCAATAAGAGGATAATAAAATACTCGGGCGACACGAGGAAAACAAAGCACATCAATCAATTTGTTCCATTAATTACAGGCCTCTTCCCAAGAGAGGGAAGAATATTGTTCTCAAATGAGATATTCACAGTATGAAAATGTTGAAATACAATAGCGGAAAGAGACTCACAGCAGTGTCGTGGAGTTACAGTTAATTTAAAAAACACATTTATACTGTAATTATTAATAGATAGGTACCCATGCTGCAGCTGCAAAGCTGACATATTTGGGAATTTGAAATAAAGCAGTATATTTGCAGGAGATCTTCAGTAAATCCAGTATACCTGTTGAGGGTTAGAATCTTCATGCTGCTGCTGTTATACTGCAGACGGGTGTCCACCCAGGTCTGGGCGAAGATAATATCGATCTGGTACTCCTAGGGGGAGAAAAGTAGAGTCAATATACTGATCTGACAATCCTTTTTAAAGCAGTAGAGAGGCAGAAAGATGTGCCGGGTGAGGTGTGTGTGTGTGTGCTGAAGAGTCTCTGTCTAGTCCTTCTGGTGGAGCTGATAATGTGTTTGTTTAAACACAAATGTGTCCACATCAAAGGAAATACTAAAGGAGCCCAACACTCACTGGAAACACTCAAATACACATTATGCTTTTGATATGGAAATTAAATTATACCATCTCACAAACTGTTTACTTCAGCACTTTTTTTCTCCACCTCATCAATGACCCCTCTTTTAATTGTGAGAATTTTTAGCATGGGAATGTAGAATCAGGGTAGAGAGAATTAGGGTAAAATAAGTCAAAGCGTTTGTCTTGTTGGTATTGTTATGGTAAGAACATTCATGTGTCTAGAGGTTTCTTTTCATTACACAATTAGTTAAATCCTTGAAAAAGTGGATTTGAATGCACTTTTTCTTAATCCACCAAGCTTAGCAGATAGGTGAAAATATATGGAAAGCAATAAAACAGGAAAAAGCTAAATGTTGTGGAGAGGAAGCTTTGTTTGCACGGAGGTGTGTATCTGGTTATACTGCAGTTGGCTGGCGAGTTATTAATGCAACCACACATCTCAGAGACTTTGAAGTTTCAGCACAAATGTCCAATCGCCTTCATATTACTCTAGAGAACTTGCATCCAAATAACTGCTAAATATAACCTGACAAAATATCTACTCAAAGAGTGCCATTCATTGATCTTTACCATCTTTGAGTCTTTTAATGAATCGCATTGCTCTTAAATTTAGATAGATGTGGGTTCTGCTGACAGCCGGCTACATGGCTGTCTTCACTCACCCAGGTCTTGGCAGATACCCCAAATAGCACAGTTGTATTAGTAAAATGAAATTTAGTGCTTAACACTCAAATACTGTGGTGGCAGTTGCTTCTTAAATCTCGACTTTAGCTGTGTACAAATAAAGGGTACTGTAAATATATGAATACCAGCTTGGACATATCCTCAAATGCTGGTGTATATCCATCATGTTAATATTACAAACAAAGGTGCAGTGGAAAGCGCTTTTATTTTGAAAACTGCAGATGGTTCCATTTAGTGGCATAAGTTTCTTTATAAAAGGGAGAAATGAGTGGCATCGGTCGGCTCACTCGGTTGTCCTTAACCCAGCCGCCTGGGTTCAGATTCTACACCAAACTCATTTGCTGCATGGCACGTTCTCTTTCTCTCTCCCTCCCCTGCATTTCCTGTGTATTTTCAGCTGTACCATCTTCAAAGGCAAAAAATTGCCCCCAAAAAAAGAGTTGATTTATAAAAGTGGTGAAATGATTGGGTAGGTAAGACCACAAGTAAACAACGCTGTTTGACACCATTCAAGTGACATTTCTGAAAATGAATTCTAGTTTCTGAACAGATAACTTCCCACTGTCTGTAACCTCAAGACTATCTTGACAAACAGAACCTTGACTTGTTGCAGTGAGTTACATGGTCTCCACAACTTTGTCACTTTGGGATGCCTGGAAGACTGCTCTCATTGCAGTATTTATACGATTAAAATATGTCTGTATCTCATATGACTTTGTTTTTTGTACACTCTATGACTATACAAATCACAACCTGGAAATAGGAAAATGTTTGCGTTATTTTTTCACTTATTTTGATTAGTAGGCTAACTGCAACCATGTACATCCAGTCTTTGTGC